>JASGCC010000043.1:1394029-1551529 GCA_030067915.1 Hydractinia echinata | reverse complement strand
CTTTTTTATTCTTGACCAATTCAAGTAATGTTGTTACTGTGATGAGAAATTGTATTTTCATTATATTATCGACGATAAAATTATTTTTAGAGTAAATTTTTCAAGTTAGCCCAAAGTTTAAAAGTTAAACTAATTGTTGATATTATCAATTAGAGTTTTAACTTTTATGCTCTGTGCGTGCATTTTTCTTGTAATAAATATTGATATGTTGTTTATTTTTTCACAAATATTTCAGTCAATATTTTCTTATATTGCTAATTTTTTCTACATCTTATGACATATGTAATATTTTTGAAAAGATAACTTACATGTTGGTTTTCAGGCAGATTTTTACTGTACGTATGAGGTTTTTATGCCTAAAATGCTGTAGCTTAACCTGGCTTTGAACTTCTAAAAACTGCTTCCGCGAATCACTAGTTTAAGAGCTTAAGAGTTTAAAACTTTTCAAGATAGCCCATATCACACCGTCAGACAGATTTACATTTCCACACAAAGCAAGTAAATTTAGATTAGGCAAGTATATTTTGTTCTGTATTTTAAAAACATTTGAAAGCAAATACACAATTTATTATTGACCTTTCTTCGTTCATTGAGTGTGTCTGTGTTGTTTCAAATTGAGCCTACCAGCAATATTTCATTTGGGTAGTATTTGAAGTGTATACGTTATAAAAACAAAAAAAGGAAGAAATAATTGTAGTCCTTTCCACTGCAAAAAGAAAAATAATACAGTGGAATCCCTCTAAAGCGGACACCATTGGTGCAAAAAAAAGTGTCCGCTTTAGAGGGATGTCCGCTTTATAGGAAGTTGACCAAAAAATTAGTTTTAGACCTAATTTTGACCAAAAAAGCTTTTTTTGTAGTACTGGCGGGTATCATGGGGTGACTTGCAACACTAGGGTAGACGGCAACATCAATAGATTTAGTTTTTTTGTTTTCTCACGAAAAATTTCATGTTGTTCACGAATTTTCTTTTCGTCTCTTAAAATATTTGCTGCGGCTGTCTTTCCAATCTTGTAAATGTCTGCTAGTTTTCTACATCCAAGTTCTGGATTTTTTTTGGCGAAATCCAAAAACTTGATCTTATCATCTAATGATAAAGTTTTCTTCGCTAGTTTACCAGCAAGCTGCTGCTTCGACATTGCCATGTTGAATGTGCATTAGAAATTCAAAATTCGAAATTCTTTCCAGTTTAAAATTTTACGCTGCAATGTCTTCACGATTCGAATGCTATTTTAAAGTTAAAGAAGCTGAAGAGAACACAGATATGTCGAACGTTCAACTAAATGAGATGCTTCTCAAAAACATTGACCAACAGATTGAGATTATCCTTATAAAACAGAAAGAATATCGCTTCGACTCGTTTATCCGTGGATACCATGCTTACATGGACATATGGAGCCCAAAAGTCGGAGAAGAGAATTTTTGTTTAAAAGCGGAAGAAGATAACGAACATGACAAGTTTGCTGTAGCTGTTACAGATGACGATAAAGTAGTTGGGCACGTCCCTAAAAACCTTAGCAAACTATTCAACAAATTCATGTCGCTTCCTAACTGTACCATCGGATGTAAAGTGACTGGGAAGCGAGTGAACCGTGGTGCTGGCTACGGACTAGAAATTCCTGCCCAGTACCAATTAATTGGTGTTGAAAAGGCAGTTGAGTGGGCCGAGAAAAATATAAGGAAAGTGTTGGACTCGGTAAATAACAAAACTCAAAGATGTACTAAGTAAAATGGTTTAAATTTTAAGAAAAAGTGACATTTCATCTCGTTATTTTTCCATTGTCCGCTTTATAGGGAGTGTTTATAAGGGAAACTGTCATTTGGTGCAAAGATTTTTGTCCGCTTTATAGAGTGTCCGCTTTATAATCGTCCGCTTTATAGAGATTTTTTTATGAGAGTTTGACCTAAATTCTGCCGGTGCAAAAATTTTTGTCCGCTTTAGAGGGCTGTCCGCTTTATAGGGTGTCCGCTTTAGGGGGATTCCACTGTAACACTAGAAAAGATTTTAAAATTTTCTGACTATTGTAAGTTATACTGACAGAGAATTTGCTTCGGGAGATTTTGTGAATGGTTTTTCAGGATATTTACTTGTACTCGATTATTACCTGGGTTTCTCTGCAAAACTCTAGACAATTCTTTTTTCGTGTTTCCCATGTATGCCATGTTTTCCTGATTCATCTGATGTTTGTGAGTAGAATTGACGATGTTTTTTTACATTCAGCAGAGATATGTAGGAAGTGATCCTGGGTTCCTTTTGAAAATGTACTTTTTTAAAGACGATTTTGCTGCCTTTGAAAAATACTAATCTATATTCAAAATTAAAAAACTGAGCCGAATAAATTTAGGAGCCTTTATCCGAATAAAAGTGCCTGAAGTTAAGCCTTACTCAAATATACAGCGATTTTATGAGAGATTATAGAGTACTCTCGGTCATCCAATAGTAGGATGGCTTGAATAGTAGGGGATTGAACAATTTGTGAAATTGTAATAGTGTATAATCTTTATTAACATTAAAACAACATATCTTGAATGGCTCAAGTAAGTGTTGTAAAACAAGATGATAAGCGTTCATTACATTAATTTGATTTTCCTGGGTGGCAAAAACTTTAAATACTGATACTTTACTGGAAGAAATTTTCGCAAATAATTTAATTTTGCGATTTCGCGAATCGAAATTTTGCAACTTTTTAGATTTCACGAGAATTACTACGATTAAAAGAGGCCCGTTGATAAGAAGGGGACTGGAAATAACAACTAAAATGCTTAAACGAAGCTGCACTGAGGCTGTTTCAGAAAGTTATGATTTATTCACTGAACTAATTGCTGCAGTTGTTCTAAGGTGTTAAATGTCCAAGAGAAAAGATATTTAATCAAAGAAAACTGACGTCTGATGTAGAGATACAGAAATCATGCAACCTACATCAGATGTCATTTTTCTTTATTAGTGTATTTTCCTACATTGCCGTAAAACGTTTTATTTGCAAAATTGTCTTGACCTTTTTTTTTAACTGGAACCAATGCTTTACCATTTTGATGTAGGATTGTCAGGTAGGGTTAAAATCGGTGAATTTTCGCGAACACAATTACCTATTATCTCGACATTTTGCTAAGAAAAATTTAAAAAAAATGAGTTTTGCAAGAATATAATGTCGCGAATAACGGAATTGACAAAAATTCGCGAAAACACCATTTCGCGAATGGCGTCAGTGGCACTTACAGCATTTCGCGAAAAGCCCAAAAATTCGCGAAATCTAATTCTATCGAAAATTTATCTATTGATAAGTTAGTAGGGGGTGTTGAAGAAGAATATCCTGGCTTGGAAAATTTCCAGAAACTACTAGTGCGGGCGAGGGAGAAAACTATTGGTGACTCAGTGTAAGAATGATCTTGGAGATTCAAGACACCAAATCTCCAGGTCATATTTTGTGTCAGAAGAGATAACAGGACTAGGTTCGAGGTTGCGACAAACGTCATTTGTCACGCAAAATTCTATCTCGAAATCGGATTGTCGACATTCGAAGCAGCTGTGAAGTAAATTAACAATTTACTCTGTATGAATTTTGCGACAATCATTTAAGCAGCATTTATTTATTTGTTAAATACATGTTGTAACAGTACACCTACTTTATGCATCGCTAAACACATTGCTTCTCAGTCAGCGGGATTCGATCTTGGTCTCCAGAACCGCCATACGTCTAAATGACTAAACTGGTTATAGTTGCCGGTCATGATCGGAGCGAGCCATACAAATGTGCCATGATAAACTATCATTTACATAAATACATCTTACAGAAAGCTATTTTTATATGATCTTGATATCAGCCGCGAAACTTCAGCCCTTAGATAGCATGGTGGTTTCTATTTGTCGTCACATTTGCTCCCCCTCCCCCTTCTTCCCCCGAAAAATGTTAACAATAGTTTGTGGTGAACAGACTTATGCAGAGGATGAGTGTTTACCCAATCTAGGAGGTTAAATCTCATAATTTTCATCTGGTGCAGCAGCTTCAACAATAGTAATTTAAAATGCCTTAATTTCTCCCAACATGGTTTCCAAGGTTCTAGCCTTTTGACATCAAGCAGGCGCTGGCGGCTTTGGCATCACGCGGGGAGGGAGAAGTGATTGAATTTAACGTTTCTTCGAGGGCAAACTATAGTTTGAGAGTTATTATAAAAATTAGAGCCCAAAGATTTGCGGGAACTCATTGAAATTCTGTTTTCAAGGGGTTCGAGGAAACGATATCATTTTTTTACCTTCCAAATTTTTACCTTTTTTTACAAAACATTGGGGGATAGACCTGACTTAAAAATACAAGGTTTGTTCAGATTCAAAGTACGAGATCATCAGTAAAACTTAATAGTTAGCCAAAATTTCGCGAGTTGTATCCGCCACATTGCAAAATATTTGCGACATAAACTTCAGCCATTTTTCAAATTTCGCGCTGGAAAAGTTTTTAAAGGATGGCCGAAGTTTTCTTTGTTTATTCCCAAATTAACAATCCAACAACTTCTTTTTCATATAAGTCCAACCCCGTCACACTTTGTAATCCTAAAGGATCCTAAAAGTTTGTACTGAAACCTTTCAATGCATGATTTAACATATAAATAAGCTCTACATCAGCACCTTGGGAAACACTCGTGGTTCGCTTATTTGTAATAAAAACGAGTGTAAAGACAAAGTCATTGTTGATATTTATTAAAGATTTACAAGACATAAATCGGCGAATTTTACAATTCAGAAGACATATCCATGTGAAATTCCAGTAAGCTAAAATAAAAAAATAAACAAATTATAATGACAAACATGATTAAATCCATAAAGTATGTATGCACCAAATTGCTGATCTTTTTTGCTTTGGCTATATATTCACTAAAATTTGGGGTTCTCCAGTGTTTTGAGGTGCATTATAATAAAAAATTGCACCTCTTTACTGATAAAAACCAAAACTATCTGAAATATGATAAGAAGAACACATACCGTTAGGAGGTCAGCATTTCTCGTCAAACACTCCATCCTTGAATACTGTTATTTTGACTTCAGTCCCCACTTTATATTCACCTAACTGTTCATATATTATGATCATTCCATCTAAATCCAACTCATCACCATCAGTGGCAAAAAATTGCAGATTTTTGAAATCTTTTAAAATAGGTGCAATAGCCTTTGACATGTTCGTCTTTAAAAAGTTGCCACGCTCTGCGTCTGTTTCAGAAACCTTTTTGACAAGTTTATCTGCATATTTTTTCACCGCAGTCTTGAAGTCGGATTTCGAGGCAATGCTTGGAATTTCTTGGAGGTTAGCACCATCGATAATATTTCCAATTAAGACAGCATCACTTTTTACATCATCAGTAGTATCTTCTGCAGATTTATTACCACCTATGGCACTCTCGTCAATGTCAGTTGAACATTCAATCAATTTTCCAGTCACAACATAAACCAGATCATCCACTAGTTCGATTTTAAAAGCATCTGTGAACACATCCTTGTCTAAAAAAATGGATGTACTGGTTACTCATGTTGACATTGCGTGGTCGAATTCAAATAATATCCAATTAACATTGTTTTGAATATTATTTTGAGAAAAACGTTTTAGAACTAACTGGATTATACATATATCAAAATCCTAAGGACTCTATCCGAAACTGTCACTTTACTTTGGTTTTGATTGCCATGGATTGTATGATAATTTAGGCTAAATTTGTCTAGAAGCTAAGATTTAGTCAAACAATGTCTTTAACAATAATAATAATAAACTTTTTTTAGTCATAGAAATAGCTCTGATTGTAAGGCTCAGTTTTTCTTATGTAGTGCAGCATCAAGTACATCATTACTAATACTTATTAAAATTTTTGAAAACAGTGACCCACACAGAAAAAAAAATGACCCAAAAACCAATTTTTTAAACATGATTCAGATATCGCACACAACATCCTAAGAATTAACCACTTAATTAATCACTCAAAATTGTTTCTACAGTTGTGAGCCCCTCCTGGAAATATTAGACAAGGTATATCTCTCGTTATTTGTGAGGCTAGCCATGTAAAATATGCACATTTTATCTAGTACCAGCAGGGTTTCTCCAATTTTTATAGGGGATTATTACAAAGCGAATTGTGAATTTGGCAGCAAATTATACCTGCACAATATCTTTCTTATTTCCACAAGAAACAAAAAATGTGGCAAATCTAAAAAAATACTGAATGTAAGCACTCTTCAGTAATAAAAAGAAAACAATTATTTTTAATTCTTTCCAGTGATGAGTTTTTTTAAACAGAAGCTGAGGTGTAAAATGATGTTGGACTTATATTATAGAGCTTAAAAAGTTTAAATTTTTTAAAAAGCTCTTTTCATTCTGAGATATTCACATTTAATTATATGCTCCACAAATTATGATGTCATATTTAAGTAATAGCAGATTTTGACATTTTTTGTCATAGGTAATTTTAGACCTGTCAAACTTTATCAATGCATAGATATTATAAAGGTGAATTGATCAACATAAATTTTTTTGCCAAAATGACACTTGTTTGCTCGTCCCAGGCCTCTTAATTTTTTCCCATGACCCAATAACTTGGAATTTGCATGTCGGTTTGCAATCAAATTTTGTGAATGAACATATAGGGCTTACCCAGCTTACCCAGACAATTTCATTGCAAACAAAGTTGCAGATCTCCAGTTATTGGGTCATTGGAAAAAAAATTACGAAACATTTTACCATTAAAGCCAAATTTTTAAAACAAAATCAAAACAAAACAATCTGTGCATGCCCAGTTACATTTTGCTGGGAGTTTGACATTCATTTTGCTTCGTAAAAATCCCCCCTTAATGACAACCAATAAAATCAACAACAAAAATTAAGAGAAAATTTGCTAGGTCATTTTAAATTCTGATGAACAGTTCTTGTGCAATTGTCAACACAAGTTTTGGTAAGTTCAGTTTTTGATTTTTGGTAGTGACAGGGGAGAATAGATTTGTTATGTGATTTAAAATCTTTGAATATATGTAGCGTATGATGGTACAACATATAACATTTACAACGAATTGTCACCATCTCCTTTAGCATCTCTAGTTGAAAAACGATCGACCACTCGCTGTACTCGAAAAAATACGCTCATCAAACAGCCACAATTTAAAACTATTCAATATAAAACATCATTTCGTTATAGAGCCTTGGTATTGTGGAACAATCTAGCAGATGATATAAAACGGAAATCGTATGAAACCTTCAAACTAGACCTAACAAAAGACGTTTCAATTTTGAATCAAATTCAGTTTCAAACCTTTATTTCTGGTAAAGCACTAGATGATGCTTATGAGTATTATTAAACTACAGAGTTTCATGTTCCCTGGTTTGTGGCCATATCTGGTTGGTTGTCTGCATTGTCCCAGTGTTGCGGGCTTCAGGGTAGTTCAAAGTGAGAAACCAATGAGGCCATCTCATTGGTTTTTTGTGCTTGGGGCTGTATTGGGGCTTGAGACCTGGGATGTTTCGGAGTGTCAATCTGGTATGGATACACATCACAGAAGTGATGTGTGAAATAATGTCTTATTGCCCGTCTCCGTGATTGCTATTGACACGCCTAGTGCCTACAAATGACCCTTTCCCTGACGTTGTGGTAAATTTCTTTGTGTGAAGTGCCTTTAGCACACTATGTAAGTATATGAGATTCTACTAGAGATGGAAGAGAGTATGATTTCAGAAACAGGCAAACTTCTGAATCTTTTTGTTGACCTCTTTTCCTCTTTTATTTTGAATTTGATATTTATTTTATCTTAATATTTTAACACTAAATTTTATCATTTTATTTAAAATTCACGGTTTCCTGGTGACTTATTCTAACCCTGGTTATTTTATTTCAATTGTGAAAAACCTTTTATTTAGTGTCTGAAACAAGCTAACCGAAGGCGTTAAGGTAATAATCTACTATTCCAAGCAATACTTTAAAATGTGTGTTTTCAGTAAGGTTTTCATATGTGCAAGCTTATGGGTTGCTTTTACAATCTACAACTTAAGCAATACAGCTATATGACTTTTCTTTGCATCATGACAAGTTTATGTTCTGGGTTAGTACATGCAACTACTAAATAACGTTTAGTACTTATTAAATAAATTTTGGCAATTTCATGTACTTGTATATAATGTATTGTTTTAAATTTTATATTTTCAGGAGGTCCACATCAGTTTTTAAACTGCCATTGTAATTAACCTTCTTTAACAAATAAATTATCTATCTATCTATCTATCTATCTATCTATCTATCTAAGACATTCTTATTTTAGGTTGTGCAGTCTTGTTGCGTCTTTTTTTTTATTATTGAAATTATTTACCCAGAATAGCCTCTTCAGTTCCTTTTGGTACTGCTTTCCAAGAGGGCCTTGCGAAGGGGGTCCTAGTGCATTTAAAGCTCCCATTTGAGCTACGAAAGTCGTGCAAGCACAGCAATCGCTCAACTAGACAACCGCCTAAGATATCAATCCTATTCTCATGCTGAGCACTAAGCAGAAAGGATAGATTCACACTTTTATAGTCTCTGACATGACTCGGCCGGGGTTTGAACCCAAGACCTCCCGCACTGGAATCGAACACTCTACCATAAGGCTACCAGTCGGTAATTTATTTTAGAGGTTAAGCATTGCTAGACACTGACAATTAAAAAAATAAAGTTAAACCCTATTCGTCCACATATCACAGATTGCCTGGACCAATGGAGCCTAGAGTAATATAAATTTCACCAGCAGAGGTACAATTTCACTGGCTAGTGACTGAAAAAAGTAATATATTCTGTAATCAATTTATGTTGGCCTAATACTATTTTCTAAAAGTCTATTTTGAGTTTGTTGCCTAGGTAACAAAATTGAGTTTACAAATTTAATTTCATCAGATCTATCAAAATGAAGCCTAGCGACACGGCTGTTTCGCTACGGTCAAACCGCGGACAAAATTAAAATGGCTTCCACAATTTTTTTTGAAATTTTGTATTTTTATCATTTTTTAAGTTGTTGAAACTTTTTTTGTATTGTTTAATTTTATTGAAATAAAAAGTATTAAAATGAACTACTTTTCTCCTTTTTAAATATATATATATGTTATACATGTGTGGTATGGATTTCGAGTTATTTCGTCAAACAAAACACACAAAATTAAAAAAAACATTATTTTTGGCGAAAGTATACCATCTTTCCAACCTTGTGCCAACGCCGCGCTACTAGCTACGGACTTGAAAATTGGTATGGGGGGCCTGGAAACATGGTTCTATCGGCCCGTACCGTGTACCGTTCGTCTCGCAAACTATAAACTACTTAAATTTAAAGTTTGAGTCTTCTTTAAGTGCTAAAAAAGAGGGGGAAAAGTTGCCAAAGTGGTACACGGCAATTTGATGTAGTGTGATCCCTTTTCTGTCTAATTAAATAAGTATCTAAACTTCTAAGCAAGTCACATCGATGGCGTTTAATGTTTTGGTAGGTATGGTTTTTCCCAAAAAAATTACGGCGGCCAGGTGTTTACTTTGGACTTGATTGCTCGACCTGGGAATCCTAAAGTTCGAAACTGGGATTTTTTGAAAATGTTGGAATAAGCGAGACAACAGTGTCTTAGCAATTTTGAAGCTAGCTAAAGGTTGGCAGACCACGAGGTAAGGGACAAAACAGTAAACTACTTTATTTTGCAGGGATTTTTATATTATTTTTTTACTATACCCTTGATTTTAAGAAATTGTTTTATAGCTTTTAAAACTTCAAGCGTGGCTAATTGTTATCTTTTTTAATCTTTTTTCTTCTGTTTTGTATTTTTCTCAAAAGAGTAGCTATTTTTTGGTCCTACAGTTTTGCATTTTGCATCGTGTTCTGTAGCTAAGTGACTTAATACTTCTTAAAGATGTTTCTAGCTAGCTAGCTAAATCTTGGCTTTATCACAATATTGAGTGGTATTTTATACAATTTATAAAGAAAAACAAAATGATTGCTTTGTATATATTTAATGTATATAATAAATAAACTATTTATGCACAACTTGAGATATTTTCTACTAGCATGATAAACTAGAATGTTGAAAACGTCGACTCTGAATGACATTTTATTTAATGTATATGTCACATATTTGGCCCGAAAACCCTTAGGACCAAAAGTGACCCTTTGGACAATTTCAGACAGTTAATATTTCATCTACATCATCTTTAATGGCCTCAGAATCCAAAGTAATGTTTTTTATTCAGTTAATAAACGAACTTTAAGCATACGTTGAGGCTATAAAGGCCGTTTTTCACATAATTTCTGACATTTGGCCCAAAAATAACCCTTTGGACAATTTCGGACAGACTAATATTTCATCTGCATCATCTTTAATAACCTTAGAATCCAAAGTAATGTTTTTTATTCAGTTAATAAACAAACTTTAAGCATACATTGAGACTCTAAAGGCCGTTTTTCACATAGGTCTCACATTTGGCCCAAAAATAACCCGTTGGACAATTTCGGACAGTAATAAAATTAAGTAATTTTCATTCCAGATATTTAACCTAACCTGTGGACCATAAAAAACATGTTTCCTTAACTTTATTCCCGAGATATTGTGGAAGACATTCATCTAAATGATAATTTTTAAGTCATTTTTAGACATTTTGGCCTAAATTTACCAATTTCGGGCAGGTGTCCAAAATTTACCTGATATTATTATTCTTTTTACAGAATATAAAAATTTGAATTCGTTCTTGAGATATCCTGTTTTAACTGAGAGGGTAATTCAAATTATTTTTTCGTAACATTTTTGTCCGCTTCGAAACAGCCGTGGCGAAATTGTACCAACGTTGCGAGGAAAACAAAAATTTGCAAATCAAGGGTCTGGGAAAGATATGAAGTAGCAGCCCAAGTTTGCTCTACTAATCCAAACATTATTTTATTAAATAAGAATCCATAAAATACTAGATCATTGAAGTGAGTTTTAAAGCGTCTCACAATTGTGTGAATGTAATTTATTTCTTCATGGCGAAAGTGTACCTTATGGCAAAAATTGTACCTTTGTACACTAGCATTTATTTTATTTAAAAAAAAAAAAAGTTTTAAAAAAAAGTTTTCCAATAAAGAAATTTATAATTTTCATTTCTTTAACTTGACCCAAACTGTCAATATAATGGAAAGGGCTGAATGTGGATTTAATCTTTGTTTTGTATATGGCCAGGAATATTAACTGATATCATACAGCTATTTCAAAATAATATTTAAATGGTGCATCAGTAAGTAATCTGAAGAGAGAGAGAGGTGCAATATTCTTCACTACTTATATATTGAAGGAAAATTATTATAAAAGCAATGAATAAAAACAACTGATTAAAATCAAAAAATATTCTAGACAACTGATAGGAATAAAGTTCGGGATTCCATACCTGTAAAAATATCCTTATAAAGTCTCATGATGTTAAATGTAAAGTCGGATATGGGATGAACTGATTCTGTTTTTATTTTCGCCGATCAAAAGGACGATGTAGGCAGTTGTCTCAGCCTATGAAGTTTATAACTGTGAAGAATTGAATAAATCCCAACCTATTCTTTCGCAAAAACTCTAATAAGTACCTGGCTGGTTGTGAAACAATGTTTGTATTAACTAGGTAAGGAATTTGCCGGAATCGGACATTTTTATTTATGCCCTAGCTAGGGCAAAACCATCCAAGATATGGTTTAATAGACAAAACCCTAATTGTCATACATGCACCACATAAAGCTATTTAGTCCAAGGTCGGTAACAATGGCCAGACAAATATTTTCCTTCGTTCGACTTTGTATAAGGCCCGACTTATATGTGGAAAAACAATCAACATTTCACATTTTTTTATTTACTTCAAATTTTGGCGGAAACGAACCGGACGGTAGTGTAGTGTGTGAAATGGTTAGAAAACCTCACAAATTCTGCAACATATTTTTATTAACAATCCTTTATATAAATATTTTTACTTCATATTAATTTCTTATCCGCGATAAAATACCTGCCAACGGTCAAATGACACGTAGCTCCAGAGAAAATCATGCATTAACCCTCCTCCAGATAAAGGTTTTACTAGCTAGTAGCTATATATCATTCAAAGCCCTGGAACTTTAGAAAAAGGTCGGCAAACAAGCTGCTTTACTTAACTTAGGGCATCTGGTTGAAGTGGAAAATTCTCAATGAAATCTGTTTTAATTTGCTTAGTTATAAGTTAAATTTGACAGTAAGCAAGCTCAACACAACACACTATTTATCATATCAGCTGAGATGAGTGGTTATTTACTTGCCCACCTCTCATAAGGGATGCTAACAACAGACCATTAAACTGTTCTTCCCGGATTATGAACGCTGCCCAGATTATGAACACTGCCCGGATTATGTATGCCAGCTTGCCCTGTTTATAAACAGGACAGAAATACATAATTGGGGCAACATAATCAGGGCAGGCCGGTTTATGTATGACAGTCTAATATCATTTGTTACTTACAAAGCAAACATAATCGGGTAGGCCGGCTTATGTACAACAGTTGAATATTATTTGGCACTTATACAACGAACATAATCATGGCAGCCGTCTTATGTGAGACACTTTTATGTTTTTCCTTACTTATACAACGGACATAATCGGGGCAGGGCAGCTTATGTACAACACTTTTATATTATTTCTCACTTATAGAACAAACATAATCAGGGCAGGCTGGCTTATTTGCAACAAGCAAATAGGCAAATAGCCCTGGTGGCAAAGTTGTTGTTGTTCTCAAATGAAACTAAATTTCGCTGCAACTAAATTTTGGGATTGGGAAGTTTAATAACTTTTCGCCAAACCTAATTCCCGCAAAACTAATAATTTTGGTCATGCCAGAATTCAATTCCTGTCAAAAATAAAAATGAGCCCAACCATCCACAAAATCTAGTTCCGTGAAATTTAGTTACTTCAAAGTATATTATGTTGAAATGTACTCATAAGAGAAGTTTTTTTCGTCATGCCTAGCATTTTTTTAATGGTGTTCTATCTTTCACAGAAAAATGGCGTCTAGACATGACCAGATAGGATGTCTAGTCTCTTACAATTTCAAAGAAAATGCCAATCACAGCCTGCCTGGCCAGCCATTATATTAGCGTTCATAATCCGGTCACCACAACATAATCAGGGCAAAAAAACAGAATCAGGCCATGCATATATAATCCGGCCGTCCTGTTTAAAAACAGGCTGCGTTCACAATCTGGACAGAAAAAAGCCAATAAGGAAGAAAATATTTAATTATTGTCAAAGATTTTATATTGTTTATCTAGTTATTTTAAAAGCTTTTATATGATTATATATTTTATATAATACTTTTCTTTCACAACTCTCGGTAATAATAACTAAATCAAACAAATTGATTTAATGAAGCAGCCCTCTGAATCCACGACGGCATTCAGCTTTTGCCGTCATGAATGCCGTCGTGGTCGACCTCCACGACAGCAAAATTTTGTCGTAGTGGTTTATAAACTGCACAAAAATAAAAGTACTCTTTCCAACTTACTAATCTTGCTAGCTACTTATTTATTTCGTCAAACAAGTCTTTGTTAGATCATACCACGCATCAGTCTTTTTCAGGAATATTTGAATCAAGTAACGCGTGCGATGGATGTCACACGTGCGAAGTTGCGCATTCATTTGGCGGGAGAAAAGTAGGGGACGTTTTGAATCGTGAACCCCAAACACGATGATCGAGGGTCTACGTATAGCGACTCTCTCAATCTTAACTTCCTTTTCTACATGTCCGAAATAGTATGCGTGACTATACTGTCATTTTCATAAATTTATTGGTTATTTTTCAGGTCATCACAAGGAAATATAGGCAAAAATATGCTTCGTTTTCAAATTAAAAAAAATCTTTATCCACGTGGCTTAAATAAAACTTCAGCTACTTTTTAACAAAATTTATACAGAAAAAAAAATTATACCGCACGTTGGTTTCGTTTTTAAAATTGTTTGAATAACACTTGTGACATAAAGAAAAAAATCCATTAAATTCGGACCTGCTATGGTTTCCAATTGTTTTGTCAAATGAAGAAATTATCTACAATTAAATCCATGATAAAATGTCTGTTGCGCCTGTAAGTGCAGTTTTGCAGACTTGATTCATCCGTGCTCCGTCGGCGTTCACCTCCGCATTAGTTAAGAACCACATGGCTGGATTTCTTGTGTAAGACCTGGTTACCAATGACGAAGGGGCCAGGCAAAAGAGATTCATGTCTACGTAGTTCTTTTAATTAAGTCAGGAGTCGGTGAATTACTTAGGATGATCAGGTTGGCTATGAATAGGCTTGCTCGTGGATTAAAAGGACCAGGACTATTCAATAATTCTGAGATCTGAAAGTGGTGGTCTCCAACCAAGACGGAAATCTATCAGACATTTTGTCCGACGAAAGTTTGAAACGAGCTACGGACATGTCCAGTCTCCCCAATAAATTTAATTAGTTAGTTTTGCCGTCGTTAAAATCTTTCACGACGGCAAAATTTTGCCGTCATGATTTTTGTTTTGCCGTCGAAGCTGACTTAACGGTGGCAAATTTTTGCCGTCGAACATTTTCGCTAATTCAGAGGGCTGATGAAGCAATAAAATCTTTCTTCCATGGCATATTTTTTTTCATTATATACTTTTTACCATTTTTAATGTCCAAGTTTTTATCAGTTTTTTGAACAGTTGCTGCCATACTAAAATTAAACCTTTTTCATACATATTTTGCTGACTTGTTGAATCACATGGTGTTCAGCCCTCTGAATTAACAAAAATGTTCGACAGCACTTTGTCTCTGAAAAAAAATAATACTGAAAGAAAGTTTCATAATACTTTTTCTAATTTTCTCACATACAACACACTGGTAACTAACATGCACATAAATTAACCTTGCCATAAAATACAGAAAATTTTTGCGGGAACAACCTCTTCCCCAAGGCTTGCTAGATTTGATAGCACACCAAGTTGCAGATTTCAAGTTATCTCAAAAACTTGTCAGCAAAAAATTAAGAGGCGTGGAACTAGCAAACAATTGTCATTTTGGCAAAAAAAATTGTGTTAATCAATTCATCTTTATAATATCTATGCATTGATAAAGTTTGAATGCACATCCCTTAACACGTCTAAAATTACTAATGACAGAAAATGTCAAAATGTGCTATTACTTAAATATGACATCATAATTTATGCAGCATATAATTAAATTTGAAATTCTTTAAATGTGAATATCTTGAGAACAAAAAGTGTTTTTTAAAAAATTTAAAACAACTTGTTAACCAACTTTTCAAGCTCTATAATACAAGTCCAACATCATTTTATACCTTGGGTTCCCTTTAAGGGTAAATTACCCTAGTCACACATACAATACTGGAATCAGGACACCTAACACATTGTAAACGCATATTGTTAAAAGGTGAAATAAACGTCTAACCTGATAATCCTTGTAACTCCAACTTGAGTTCAACAAAACTACCATTAAACACAACAGCAACACAACGTTGAATATTTGGACTAATGTACCAAACAGTAACTTAAAGGCCCGAATAGACAGAACAATTTTGCAGTTCAATTTTCAAAATAAAATATTGAACTAAAATTGTTGTGTATATATCACTAAAAAGTAATAGAACGATTATACTCAAATGACGTAAATCAATATTCAAAAATTGATCTAATAAAATCAAACTGGTTTGATTTTATTAGATCAATTTTTCGTCGGAACAATAATATTTCAAAGGAAACCACCAGCTGCTCACTTTATTTCGAAACTCACACTCAGCATCTCATTTATTTCAAATGTTTTTATGCGCGTAAAAGAGAGTAAACAGTAGTGAAGAGAAACTGAAAATTATGTCAGATAATTTTGTATTACCAAGTACGTTTAGATCGTATCGAGCTGCAAGGCAAGGAATGGTATTATACAGTCCTGGTCATATGAATTTTAGCAGCTGAGTGATACTTCACTCGCCTCGATTGTCGTAGGTGCGTGATGAATTTCACGCGTCTTGCCTTAATTGAGGAGTGATTATTCAGTTTTTTATAATTTGAGGTGCGTGATAACACATATGAAAAGTGTGGTCGTCTGGTAGGCCTACTGAGTAATTCAATGTATTTGCATCTTTATTAAAGGACCGTTTCCAAATTTCCATACGTAATTCGTATCAGAATTTCGTATCAATGATCAGCCCTTAAAATTAGCGTCGGCATTCGGCACTGCCGACGTAAAATACGAAGATACTGTAGTTGCGTCGGCAAAAAAATTGCCGACGTAATTTTGTTGTGAAATTTGAATGAATGCCACAATCAAAAACGGTCGGTGTTATTATGAAGAACGTAAGGTATAGAGAACATTAAAGTCGGGCCCTTTCCTTCATGCTGACACTCTTATGCTCGGCTGGTGCATTACACTGAGACTCGAACGAAAGACGGAAGACCATTTAGAACCATGCCACAAGTCAGTCCGACCTTCATCGTCACAGAGAATACTGCGAGAAGAGTGCGCACCCATGCAAGTTAAATATAACCAGAACATGGGAGAGGTTAGGTGTCCTGTACCTTAATACAGCTTTCAGACGAATGTTCTCGTGATGTAATACCAAATAAAAAACATGTTGAATAAAGTTTAAAAAATCTTTTTAAAAGGGGAAAGAGAATTCAAATATGTTTAGTAATTATAATCGAAAAAATTGTATATCGTATTAAAAAGAAGTCCAGAAGTTCTGTCTCCCACACGGCACAGCAGGCAATAAGTCAGCCATGCGCTCGGTTTTGTGAGAAGAGATGTTCTGCGAAGACTCTAACAATTGAGTCTCCTGTACAGTTTTGCTTCATGTTAAGATGTGCCAGTGACAAGCATTTTCGAAGCATGCCACCGGCGACTTCTGCGATATACAACCCAATGATGCCCTAACCTAATGAATTCATCTCGAACAAAAGAACAACAGGCGTTATTACGCAATGCAACGTATTCAATTTCTAAAAATAATTCATTTTTAAACGCGCATGTTTTTAATTCAAATTCCGAACTTTAATTCATTTTTTTCTTTGATTATTAGTATAATAAATAATTACTTTATACAAAAGACATTTCAGGTGCGCATTATTGAAGTGACTAAAGTGTTTTTGGTGCGTGATTGAAAACGCTACTCCATTGTTGCAGGAGCGTGCGGAGGTGCGGGGGCGCGATCGCGCACCTCAAAAGACCAGGTCTGATTATACGCTCCCCTTTTATTTTTGTGATGGAGCCAATCTTTCACTCATACAGTTTTATTTTTAATCTTTCTTTCATGTGAAGAGAATGAAAGGAGCACAAAATTGTTTCTTCTTCGTTGTCGCTCATGCCTGATGTTATGATAAATTAAATTCAGATTGTTCTTTATATTGTATCGTGTATGTATACCAAAATATTAAATCAATTTATGAATTGAATAATTATTGACCTAAAATTTTTGTGTGTATTTTTTTCAAGAATATTCTAACAAATAATGTTTTTCGAAAATTGATCTACAAAATAGTTCCGTCTATTCGGGCCTTAAAGCAGAAAAAATTGTGATAGCATCGCGATTAACTTCTTAATATTGCCATGGTCAGGATGCTTTGCAATGATTTTCATGTTGGATTGCAATTTTCACGATACATTTTAACAATCTATCATGGTGTGTTTGAAACGGAAATATTTTGTTCGTTTCTTTAAATCATAATGTTGGTATATAATTATTTAGATCGTTAAAATGTTTACTTTTTTTACTTCTGGAGTACAAAATCATTTTTAAAACCATGAGTATTCTTTTTTCGTAGCTAAAATTATTATTTTTTTTATCTTGGTGACAAGTGTGAACCCAAGCATGAGAACCGAGCGTCTGAACTATTGACTTTCTCAATCTTAACTTCCTTGTCTTCAATAACCGGAATATATATTTATACGTAAAGAGAGCTTGCAAAATATGTGTCTCAAGTATTTTTAATCGATCCACTGCGTTGTTTTCGCTATGTACGATCTTGTTTTGATGTTTTTAAACTTTATTGATGTATAGATATTATAAAGGTGAATTGATAAACATAAAAATGATACTGAAATGATGTGTTTTATTAAATTAAATATTGTGTATTGGTATTTGCTTTTAGGTGGAAACTGTATATAATATTAAAAACATGATTTACAGACCTTTGTTTAAATGGAGACTACAGGTACACTTTGGTTTCACTCTTGATACGTTTTATGAAACCAACTGTATCATTGAACTGGTTCCTGTACTTTTAAAGTTATTATAAATGTTTTTCTTTTTATGCAGTTGGAAGATTCATGTTTCAGAAAAGACATGAGAAAATAGATTGGCGGAAACTAGGTGTGTGTTTTGCTGTTGTGTTTCACATGTTTTTTTTGTTTAATATCCCAAGTTTTATTAAAATTTAAGCACTTTTTATACTGTCATGGTGGCGACCGTAGGACTTCGTTTACCTTAAATATCTCGAGAACCAAAGCTCACAAATATAAAAAAATTGACACAGTTTATATTCACTATAAACATTTTAAGTACAACTTGTTATCATTTGTTATTTCTCCTTTAAGGTTACTGTAAGGGAAAAAAATGATTTTTTTTCAAAAAAAAAATTTCTCTGCTTATGGGTATAAAAAAAACAGATTTTATTAATGGTGAAATTTTTATTCTTAAATTATATCTGGAAGTAATGTTTATTTATAAATAAACAATGTTTACTCATTAATAATTTTGGGATCAAAGTATGATCTCTTTATAACAAGTATTTGGTATCATGCTGACTATGTGTTATTATACCAATGAATGTTTTTGATTCCGTGTCCCTACTCTCCAATGTGTCAATCATGTCACAAAACGAATGGGGACCAACCTGAGAAAACTTGTCAAAGATCAATAAAGTCTCTTTATTATTTTTGTTTTCAGTCATATTCACTTATAAAATCTAAACACATGCATACAGAAAGAAAAATAATATTTGAATAAAGTTCATTATCATTCTCAAAATAAAACCTGCAAGCAGCGCGCTTAAAGTGATCGTTACTATGGTGATTTTAGCGAAGTCATGGGGCAAGTTGTTTATCATTGAAAATTTGTAAAGCTAGTTCTCTGTGTTCATTTTTTCGTAAAATACTGCTTACATTTTGATTTTCTTTTACATAACCAGGTAACTTCTGCGTAGGAGAGTTGAATAATCCCTAATGGTTTTTTGGTTTTTCGATTTTTTTGCTTTGATAACTCTGACGAAAGTTATGGTGTAAGTTATGAAAAATATGAGTTACAAAAAGTTGAATTTCGAAAAAAGGCAAAGTTAAACAAAACGACTTAGAATTAAGAAAAAAATTGAAAAACCGTTTTAGATACATCCCTCCTGAATAAGATAATCGAAAAAGATGGGGAAAAAATTCAGTGGTTTTGTGAAGAAACTTCGAACGTGAAGGAGGGGGTCAAATTTTCTCCACCTTATAAATCCTTGTATTTTTCATTTTAATGCAAAAAACTTATATCAACCTATAGAAAATGTTGAGATCTTTCCAAATATTCACACATTTAAATATATTAAATTAATGTAAAGAAGATATCGTGATTTCAAAAATCATGCTCACTTTCCCTTATAGTATCCTTAAAATCTTGAATTTTGAGTAAAGGTGAAGAAGAGATGGCTGTTATGTCAGCTATTTTGTTAAATGAATATTGCTAAGGTAATGATTTCTTATTGGGTACAATGTTTGAAAAATGATTATGGCATCTTGTGGTGTTGGTGAATTATTATTGGAAATTATACAAGTGCCAGTTCTGAGAAATCACACCTTTATCTGCTAAGTGAATGAGTAAATACAAGTTAAATTTTTAACTGGAAAGTATGTAGCTGTTTACTAGCTACTGAGCCTGCTGACTTATGCCGTTGAAATCACGAAGAAAATGCCATTTCACCTGTTTGATCTTGCATCACAGCTTAGACCATGCTTTAAGGGGATATGCAAGTTTAAAGGTGTTTACAACAAACTTAACATGTATTGGTGTTGATGCATTTGCCTTGTAACTTTCAAGTTGTGCAATGGATTTGTTTATTTTATTAAGACAGCATAATATAAGCAATGAGAAGGAGTGCCATACAGTATCAATCATCTATACATGTAAGATTTCTTTTACAGCATCTGTAGATGTGGATCGTATTGCACAAGAAGTTGACGTAGACGCAATACAAAACAATATTTTAAATGTTACATATTGTGCTATAGAACATGAACTGGTATGTTAATTTTATATGAGCTAGAACTTAACTGACAAAATGAAACTTGTGAATACTTGGCATGAGCCTAAAACATGATATTTGCTTTTCTCTCTTATTAGGGATACCATGGATTAGACATTAACTTTATAAAATTATTTCGGTTGGCTCAATTAACGATAGAATATCTGTTGCACTGTCAAGAATATTTGCAACAATGTTTGGAAGAGAGAGACAATAAAGTTTTAGCAGCCAATAATGAATTTCAACAACTCACCACTGTAAGTATTTTTAGATTTAGACTGCTATAAGAACTTTAAGTAGCTAGATGAATACCAAAGTATGTCTATTGATGTGGAAAACGAACAGGGAAAATTGTTAGCTATTCTTTTGCGATTCTTTAATCTATTATCTATACAATTTTTAATGTCTGTAACAGCACTTAAAATAACAACCATTGGTCAATGACTTCCGAAGTTAGAAATTTGACCGTCTTGAGACAAAAATAAACGGTTAAATTAACCAGCAACTAATCCTACCTTCCATGAGCAAAAAGACGCTCCTGAAATTCATGCAACGAAAATAACACATTGTTTATCAAGAGCATAGCTATACGATAAAAAGCATAAAGTGTATAACCACCAAGTCTCTAAGTAAATAAACAAATAGCCATTACGTCAAGCTTCAACTGGATCATTTAAAACAGTTTTATATCACTTTTGGGTAAATTAAATTGAAAAAAACCCAGCAATTTTTATTTAATTAACATTCCGTTTTTCTCGCCAGTTGTTAAATTAAACATTTCTTTTTTTATGTTTTTTATGAAGTTTATTTATTACAGATCCCTGATAAAAAGTTGATATTATCAACAAACTTTAAAAAATCATAAAATTAGGGGGTAGCCAGAGCATAAAATATATCACATTTCATGAAGAAAATTAAACTCTAGATGGCACTAATAAAAATGTCTGCAAACTTCTCAAATTTACGAGAAAATGAGAAATAATAAGTTTTGACACTATAATTAAAATCATGGCAATTTAATCCTTGTATCTAGATATTTTACACCTTTATTGGCAAATTATGTGCGCATTTTCACGCATGGAATTTTATATGTTTAATACATTTTTGTTCCATAAGTAGTTACAAAGTTTAAGACTCCCGCTTTATTACACAGCTTTTTTAATGGTCACAGTGACCGCCAAGGAAAAAATATTTATTTTAAGCGCTGCTGTGTAAGCTTGCTTGTTAGGTTCTGTTGGAATATGGTGGACACTCCATTTTGTTAAAACTTTTAAAATTAGATTTGCAATCTGTCTGCCATTAAACTTTCCAGATACTGATTACACTCTGCAATTGCTTTACATTTTTTTTTTCTTGGTTTTTCTATAATGTAAGTCAAAATTAAAAATCAGATTTTTTTCTACAGGAGAAGAAGAAAGTTGTTGGAGAGCTTAAAAAGCGCAATGAAGCGTACAAGACACTAAAAAAAGAATTACAAAAATATAAGAAGCTAATTGGTGACTATCAACTCATGGTGAGAGCAGGTGCAAGTGGCTTGTATAAGGTGATAAATTTGCATGATTACTGTAAGCTCTGTAGTGATGAGATGAAGTAATGAATAAAAGAACAGTTTAGAGCTTATGTTTAGAGCTTTTTATATGTTAGGTTTCTATAGTAGCAACAGTAACTGTTTAGCTAAATTAACTCTTAAAGCATGGTTCCCGTAATACAGTTGGGCACAGTTGGGCAAAAACATCCCATCGTTGGAGCGTCATAACTCTGGAGGACCTGGTTTCCATGAAAAGTTCTCCTCTTGCTCTAGAAAGATGATAAATTGTGCTACTTAACAGTACCAAACATGAATCGTCTATATCTTGTCCTAAGCCAGCAACTGCGGCTCAAATCTTGTGAAGCTGATAAGTTGTTGACTGAAAAAAGAAAGGCTCTTTTTAAAAAAAACTCCCTGCAAGGGTTTAATGTGTTACAATCATTTAGTTTTCATTGTTTTATTGTGTAATTTAAACAAAAAATGTTTTAAAATAGATTAAAATGTGTGTCTCTTAAAGATCTTTATAATTATTACACATAATGTCAGTAGTAAAATATCTTTACAGTAATGATTGGCTCATGTTGGACAATGGTACTGTTTATTTTGATAGTATGTTCAAGGGCATAAACATAATTGCTTCATTACACAATTTATTGGTATATTTTCATCTTTTTATATGCAATTTATCTGTAGCCCTAAAATTTAAAGTGATTTTTAGCCAATATAGAGGGGCGAAATTTAAAAAAATCTCTGCTCAGTAAGTCGTTAGACTTGGTGGACCTCATTTGTCAATTTAGAAAAAAATGCCCATCAGTTTACAATTTTGTCCCTCCAACTGAATCATGTGGCTACACAAAATAAAAAACAGATGTTTTAAGAGCTTACCTGTTGCCTCAAGATAGGATATAAATTTGTCAGTTATAAGTTTCCTATTACAAATATTATTTTTTTTTTACTTGCAGTGCACATGTTGCAACAAAAGTTTTGTATCAGAGTTTTACCTGAGAAGTCACATAGAGCGAAGACATCCGGAAGAAGCAAGACGCCTTCAGCCACTACAAGTGCATTATCAATCCACTGTAAATCAAAGTTTTAAAGATGTTGAACTTCAAAATGAATTAAACGAGATTCGAAGTAGGCTGAAAATTACAGAAGATGAGTTGATAAGAGAAAGAGAGAATATGAGTGTTCTTAGGATAAAGGTTTTAGTTTTGTTGTTATTATGCGTTTAGTTGTTAAATGTTACTTTGACAGTCCACCACTGTATAGGCCCACTTTTTGCTATATGCACTGGGAAAAGCATTTTAATCATAGGAAACATTAATGCAGGCTTTTATCAGATTTTAGTACTAGGAAGTATTTTTATCATTATAGTTTAACTTAATAACCTATAAACTAATCCACCCCAACTGTGTAAAGTAACTATAAATAATTGCGAAAAAGAATGGAGTTGCTCTTTTTCACAATATGCACTTCATACTTATTACAAAACACATTGATTTTATTAATTGATTGATCACTATACAAGTTTTTTACTGAAAATAAAAGAAGCATAAAAAAATCTTATGAAAGGATGCCGTACACTAACAAAAAGTATGCAAAACTATATATATCACCAAGGCTCATTGCAACGATCACCAACTTGTAGATTTTTTGTTGTTTTTTAACATAGTCCAAAATAAAAGTAGTTAAGCTTATGAATTGAAAGTGATTTAATTTCTACTTGTGTACAGGAAAACGAAAGAAACCAAGAACTTCTTTATAAGTTCAAAAGTGAACATGACACATGGCAGCTCAATGAACAAAAGCGAATGAAAGTAAGAATACGTTTTTCTTGAAATAATGTCTGAAACTTTTTTAAAAGGTGAAATTTTTCTTGATGGTTCCCTTTTCTACAAATTTATCCAAGAAAACTCTTTTCCAGTCTTTTTTCAAACACTAAAAATTACTTACAGTTTTGAGAATGCTTTAACTTTTATTTAGAATAAAAATACTCTAGAAATATAGTTTTTAATATTGCATGTCTTTTATCCTGTCTTTTTTGTTCTTTGGTTTGGTTTTTGATTTTTTTTTCTTGAGTTTAATTAGAGAAATGTCCTTGTATTTAGAATGAATTGGATGCTTATAAAGAAATGATGATGAGTGAACTGAAACAGAGTCAATTAGAGAAAGATGTTTTAAAAAAGGTTTTCATTTTTTTTTTGTGATTAAAATAGATAGATTGTTCAGATTTTGTGTTGTATTGTTTCCTTTAGGAGTGTTCTTTTGTGGATAGTAAAAAATGTATAAAAACATGAGAATAAAAAGCGATGGCTACACCTGTTGACTGAGTGGTGTCGGGGGCGAGGGGTGGTATTCTATGTGTATCCTATATTAGTATTAACCTATATATTACTGTTTTTATATAATATTAGTTTTAACCTGTTTTGATATTAACTCATCGGTAATCTTTTAAATAATAAGATTCCTACAGCATTGATTTGATTACGCTAAAATCTTCCACACAGTACTAAAACACTGTTCAAAAATGGCAGAAAACATTCCCATGTCAGGTTGTAGATACTTACAACTCAATACAATTGATTGGAAACATTTTCTAATGATATAATATGAACAATTTTTAGAACTTGACAGAGCTTCAGCAAAGTACTGGTACGTACGCCACAGTATTCATAAATGTTCAAGCATTTTCTAGTATCAGCGTTGTTATGTCAATACTTCTTCTTTAGGTAAACAAATGTCAAACTTGGGAGACTTAATGGTATGTGTTTTTGTTAAAAAGTATAATATGCTGTAATACTGTTTGTTTTGCATGAACATGTGAGCTGTTAAATCGTATGAGATATTTAGCATTTTTAAAAGCTTTACATGGTGTAGAATAAGAAGCTACTAGCTAATAAAAAATAGCTTTAATTCACTTATAATTGACTTTTTTTGCCTACTTTTCAGGTAATTTTATGTTGCAAAACCTGGAAAATAACACACAAATGATATGAATAAGAAATTAAGAGCATTTAATCTGTCTTTTGGTCTTAAAATCTTTGTACATTACAACGCTAGTAGTGGATCAGTATAATTTATTAATACAAAAACAAAAAAATATGGTGCGGTGCAATTCTTGTAGTGGATCATTGGGATGTATTAGTTATTTAATTTCTGTAGGATGCAGATACTGATCAGCGATATATAGATCTTAACCAGAAGGTGAATAAACATTAGTTACTCTTGATTTACGTACTGAGTTTATGTTACTCCAAGATGTTGATACCACAACTGCTGAGAATGTTGTCAATTTGTTGTTTGTCTTCACAATAGATCGAGCAAATGGGAGTTAACTTCCAACAAAAAATAAACGAAATTAATGCTAAACATGCTAAAGAGAAGATCATACAAAGTAAACTTCATGAAAAAGAATTAGCAAAGGTTAGTTTTCGTTTTATTATGGTGTGACTACTTTTTAACCTTTCTTTTAATATTATGTGATGCTTCCTCTCTTATTCATTTCCACAGTATCTTAAACAACCTTAGTTAACTAAGTCAACTACCAATCCATAAAATTTTTTATGCTATAATTATTAATTATTACTTTCATCATATTTAGGAAAAGACTCGTTCTTCTAGAGCCGAAAAGGATCGAGTTAAAGACCAACAAATATACGAAGAACAGATCCAGAATCTCCAACAGGTATTTTCTCCTTCAATCTTGATTCTGATTCTTTTGTTGGTTTTTTATTTCTTCGTTTTATTTCACAAATTTATTTTACAGCGAAAGTGTATTCTTATGGGCACCTTGCCCTTTCTTTTTCCTATTAACCCTTTACAACTTTGCTTGTCTTGCCAGCATTTTTAAACGGCAGAGCTTGAAACGGGTTATTATCAGAATCTACATTATTAATTGTTCTGTCTGAACTACATATCAAAGTTTCATATAACTGTTACAGTACTGAATAATTTTGCTCTGCTTTTTTAGAAATTAGCAAAGCATGATAAGCTGTTAGACTCCAAGGTGATGTTTTATTTGAAGAAGTTATTTATTCTCAGTTACATTTTTGTTGTTGTTGTTGTACGTAGTTTTTTTTGCAGTAATAATTATGTTGCTAAATATTTATTTACTTTCAGATTGGTTTGGATAATGTTGACGGTAAACGTCAAAGTATCACTGCTTTAACACCACCTTTACCTCCTCCAAGAGAATCTAGTATGTGTCCTTTTCTCTTTTCCTTGCCTCTTCCCTACTACTATTCAGTTTAATTATGAAACCTGAAAAGCAAGCTTGTGGGCTTTAACCGCTGAGCTCAACATCCTTGCAAGTGTAGGATTATTAATTTTCTGTTTTGGCCGTAATAGTCAACCGTTCACTTCCATGCTAAAATATAAATGATTATACCTGTTAGAAGCGATAAATGTAGCAGCATTTCAAACGAAACATCCTTGTTGACAAAAAGGCTTGTATCTTCTTCTCTTCTTCTCTTCTTCCATTTATGTTTTTTGTTACAAATTAACAAAAACATCCCTAGTTATCTCTTTGTACATTTTTCTGTGTATGTATACATAATATTTTGCTGCCACCGTCAATTTGGACATGATAATAAAATACAATGCTACCAACAATTGTTTTAACTTCCGATTTGTGATAATTTATTTAGCATCCAGTCCAGCTCCTGTTGTAGGGGATTTACCTGAGAAAGGTTTGTTATTTTTTTCTCAGTGTAGCTTTATTTGTCTGTGTTTTTTACATTAATTTGGATCACAAATCAGTTTTAATACCATACATTTAAATTTTTGTAATCAAATTAATAAAATTCATATGTCTTGTGACCTTAGCATTAAAGAGCAAGAGGATCCACAAGAAGTAAAGCATAATGTTTCTTTTTAGAGAGCATTTGTTTATGGGTTTCTACTAACCAGTCTTTCCAAAAAAGTCATCGTGTATTTCGGACACCCGCATCCACCAAAGGGGATTGGAAGGACTCTTTTTCATTTCACGCCTTGTTGGAGCCGGTTGGGGAATTTCAAAAAGCGATTTACGTGTATTCATGTGGTGGTTCTCCATACTGGCGACAATATGTGTCAGAATCAAACCAACCGCCTCATTCAAGCTACAAGCATGATTTGACGTTTTATGTGACTTCCACAAAACTGCTCGGCACGATGAAACTACACGTTCTTGATTCTGGGAGTGGCAGTGTTGTACGGTCGATGATATCCAAAGAAGATGCAGCAGAAGAATGGAAAAACAAAGGCTTGACTTTTTATGCTATGAAGGCAGGACCTAATAAGACATCCATGACTAAGTCAGGAACATTTAACTCAGATGTATTCGAAAGTGTTTCCGACGATGACGTATCTGTGTCTAGTTTTACGGGAACCGACGTGATCAAGCAAGACTTAGCAGAAGACCTTAAAAGGTGGGGGCTATTTCTTTGTTGTTTCATTTCTAGGCAAACGAGGCTGCAACGGATTTTAATACTTCCTTAACGGAATTGAAATAACAGTAAATCTAAGACTAACAATAAATAATTTCAGCTTTAATCAAATTAATTGGAAACTTTTAGCTCCATGTAATTATTATCAACGTAAAGTCAGAGAAAAATGTGTCTACTGTGTGTTCTCTGATTAGCGGTAATTAAGAAAGGGGTAAATAAATAGTCTGATGAACATGGTCTTGTCTTACCTAACCATGGTAGTTATTTTCTAACCTATCTTCTCTCTTACTTAACATTTCTGTTTTCTTATCAACGACTTGTTGTGTTTTGAAGAAAAGAAAAAAAAATTCCAATTCCATCTGCTTATCTTATAATGTGACGAAAATGCTCCACAAAATCCGCGTAGTCTAGCCCGGGAAGAAAACTTGTTCATTCTTGGTTGATTCTTTTTTTCCTACATTTTAGAAGTCGCGAAAATCTTGTTGATGCTGTCGAGGATGAGGAAGAAGTAAGAGAAAAAGAAGAATTACTTGATGATGAAGAAGAAGAGTTTGAAGAAGAAATTGTGAATAAAGAGAATAAAATCAATGAAAATTTGTAGGTTTTATTTTTTTATTTTTTTTCTACGTATGTATTTGTTTGTCTTCTTCAAAGGAATTTTCACTTTGAGACCATAATAGTTTAACAACTCCTTAGTATGTTAAAATAATGAAGACACGCCAATTTTTTTTCCATCTCGCCAGGACGTTTAACATATTTTATCACACCAATTTACTCATCTACAGTAGATGTGCTAAATGAAATTTTGATATGTTAAACTTTTGTGTTGTCATTTTAGCACTGGTACATCATCCGGGTCACTGCTGGTAAATGTTTATTATTATTATTATTATTTTTATTATCTTTTAAACTCTTTATACGAGGGCAAAAACCATAACTTCTCTAAATTAACAGACATTTAGGCCTAATGTAATTTTGAGATTCTGGCCGGTTTGACGTCCTCCTTACACTCATGAAGCTTCCTTATGCTTATATTTTAATTTTTTTAGTGAAAGTACTTTTAATACTTAGTAAGAAAACAGAGGGATGCATTGAATTTCCTAGAAAGTAAAGTATTGTGGCGGTTGGGCAGTAACAAAAAGAAATATATAATTTTGAACAAAGCTTTTGATAAAACCGGTCACACAATGACACAAAAGCGGTCACTAAGTTGTGAGAAATGATAATTTGGCTTCGTCTAGATGTCAACATTACCTGAAAAAGGAGAGTTCTATCCATTCCCTTCCAATCAGTTAGCAGTAGCACACTACAACCACAGCAAGGATATGGTCATGGCGCAACGCAGAGAAATAGCAGACATACTGGAAGATCACTTAGAGAAGCGAGGAGTTGACCCGGTATGTGCAAGTTTGAGTACAGTGATAATTGAAATTGTATACAGGCTTTTTTATAAAAATATACTCTATAAAATTCGACAGAAAGTTTAAGAATATGCATGGAATAAGCTTCGTCCTAAATATATATGTAAAGTACAAGTTCACATGCTCATCTTTTGTGGTTAATTTTCGTTTTAATAACATTTTAAATAATTATGAACGTTTAATTTTTAATTCTTTGTTAACTCGTATAAACTTTTATCCTATCATTGATGTAAAATTTCTTTTCTCTGGTTTCATTTAGATTATTGTTTCCTCACAAAATCTAGTTGTCTGTCTGTCAGTTGAATTAGGCTGCTTAAACAAGAGCACTTTAGGGGTGATTTTTACACCAGTTTTCGTTTTCAGATTTGCAACTGTGCCAAATTGCAACTGTGAAAAAAATGATGATTTTTGCTTAAAAGTTTAGAATATTCCTGTTCTAACAAAAAAACACTATTCTTATAAACAAAATACTTGTAAATTTGAAAAAATATTTATAATCTTTGTTGTCCCAATTCTTTTGTACCAATAGAATACCTTTTTTGCCTTATTTCCTACGTAATGATTTTTTTTGCCTATTGTGCCTGTGTATGTTAACAGAAACTACCTAATTGAAACATTTTGGTAGCAATTAATTTAAAGGTTTGAGCTGATCATATTTTTACTTTATTGTTTTTTTTGACACTTACATCCAATGTACCTATGTGATCGATAGAAAGCATCTTAGTCCTGAAGTATATCTGTCTGTCTGTCTGTCTCTCTGTAGTGATGTGTGAATTCCAATGAATTTTTTTCACAGGCATACGATGTGTGTTTTATAAAGTTAAAAAACATTTTTTGTTCAGGAAGAACAGCAAATGCCAACATCAGTGTACAAATCGAAAATGAAAAACCACTCTAAAGAAGAACAACTCACTGAAAAAACATATCCAGGCTTTGGTAAACGAAGACATAAAATTATTGAAGAGTTAGACGAGTACGTAGAAGAAACGTTTAAAAGAAAGAAGAGCGCGAAAAGGAATCTGAACTCTGCTGCTGGTGTTGTGAAGTCTGTGGTGAAATTTAAAGGGAAAGAGAACAGACGACCTTTGCCAACAATAAAGTAGGCGACTCCTGTATTTACGGATTCTTAGTGTTATTTTGTTGTTGTTGTTGTTATTTTGTTGTTGTTGTTGTTGTTGTCGTTGCTGTTGTTTCCTGTTTTTATTCTTTTCTCCTAAATATCATCTTCTTTTTCTTCCTCTTTTTGGCACTAACACCCTTTTTTTTTTAGTCGAGAAAGCACACCTGAAAAAGAAACACATATACAAATCAACAATATAGTCGATTCCAAAGATAATGCAATTCACGAAAATGATGATGGTGGTGATGGTGACGATGATGATGAATTTGATGTCAGCGAGTCGTCAGAATGGGATTCTGGGTAAGATCTGATCACCTACACTCCTGTAGATTAGTTTCACATAAGTTTACCATTAATAGTAAAAAGAAAATTTCGTACGAAGGAAAAGTTAAGGAGACTGTTAGTTAAAAATCGATATGATAACACCAACAGTGTCGGTACATTGTTGTACGCTTAATTGTCTTATGCACTTTCATCTTTGTTACTCCATTTGAAATAATCGGTTAACTAATAATTGTTGTTAACCGTCTGGATTTTGCAAGCGAGCAATACGGGTGTTTAGGCGTTCTGATTGGCTTAGCGCTCTTGGCGACAGGCCTATATGAAGCGATATTGCCCGTCGTCAAGAAAAATGATAGCTTAAAATGTAAACAAGCAAGAAAAAACAAGTTTCAAGAAGCATTGGAAATGATTATATATCTAACTCCTACAATACATTTATAGATAAAAACATTTCGTAGGATAGAAACAACAACAACAATGTCAAGTTTGTTGAAGTACCCAGATTTAGCGTCAATAAATTTGTCTGGTAGCTTCTTCGACATAGCTAGTTAACTCTCTAGCTAGATTATCTATAAAGAAACGATGATAAGTTATCCAGTTTTATCAAAAATACCTAATACAGGACGACAGACGACGAATTTATTTCACAAATTGTCAAGGCCCATCTCATTTTTGGCTAATTAGTCAAAAAAAATTACTTCAATGTTCGCTTTAACTAAACTTAAATTGCACATTCTTCTGTAAGTGTTGAACATCGTAATGTTTTGTTTGCAAGGATTAATCCTATAGGGACTTTCGAATTCTGCATAGAATGTTTATGTTTTTAGACAGGACTGTTTTGAATTTTTTAACTTGAGTGTTAACGAAAGTAGTGAATTATATATTTTTATAAGAACACTAAACCGAAATTCTTGTTTTTTTATTTTTATCTAACTTAGATTAATAACTGATTACCCTTTGCTGAACCGAAAATATCGCCCTCAGTAATTGCACCGACTGCGCAAGCTCAATCGGCACTTTGATCTCGGGCGCGATATTGTACGGTACAGACCGGGATGATCGGTTATTACTGTATTATGATAGTATAGCAAAGTCAAATGTGCTGTTATTTTGTGACTTGGTTGAATTTATATACTGCACTAAGGTTGCCTCGCCTCCTCGAAACTTCTTCTTAAAACTCCTCAAAACTCCGTAGTCTTAAAAAGTCTCATCGAGCACCTCAAATCTCCTCTAAAAGTGAATTTTTTACAAATTTTTTCTCAAGCCTCCTCAATTTTAATGTTCATACCTGTCTCGTGTTTGTTTCAAATTGCATAGAATTTTTTGGTATCACCTTTTAAATCTCCTGATTTTTTCATGAGAACCGTCATCTTCTTAAAAAAGGTTGAAAATTCTTATAAAAAAATCCTTAAATGTCCTCAAATTTGTTTTTTAAAGAGTGGCAAACTTAGCTACATTTTGTATGTCTTCTCTCTTTACAACAATAACAACAAAGATTGTCTGTTGTTTCATCTTTTTATTTTCACCCTTTTCACTTTCTCAAATGTTTTTCTACATGCTAAATTTGTTTTTTTCTATTATATTTTCCAGTGATGAAGAAGACCAAGTGCTGCATATGAAAGTTCCAGCTGTGGCTATTTCACAACCTTCACCTGAAATCTCTTATGAAGATGAACAGTATGATCAGGTGAGAACCGCTTATTACTCTGACGTAACGAATTCTTCTGTCAACACCTTTTTCAGGTGCGTGCATGATAGTTTAATGGAATAAATCTTCACAGATAGCAATAATGATCTTTTTTCGAATTTCAGTGAACTTTACTAATTTTGTGTTGCTAAGGTCTTGCGTTGTTGTTTTCTGTCCTTTCGGCGAAATAAATCCACATAACACTAATTCACTAAAAACGAAAATTTATCACCTTAACCCTTAGTTTCCGCAACTTTTTCCCGATAAACCCGAAATTCCCAAATCTTTGGACTTTAAACCCGGTTTCTAGCCACGTGATGCCTAAACGCTGGTGAACTTAAGGTTTGCGGGATAATTTAATTGTCATATGTGTCCTACCTTATCTCTCACGTCTTTCTGAGTCGAGGGTTAAAGTTGACTTTTCCTTTGCGGAAGAATATACTAACCCCACGTGTTGTTTCTTTAGGAGGAACCATACAGACCTAAAATGCGACCACCACAAGGAGAGAAGGTAACTCCCTTCCTCGCAATTCCTACTTATTTTCTTTCTTTCGTGGTCATTTATGTTAAGATTTAATGTTCTCTCGTATATGAACGATAACTCAAACTCCAGATAACTTAAAATATTATAACGGTACCCTGGGCGAAATACTCGCGATAACTCGAACCCAAAGGAGAAATGTGAACAAATCTAAGAAGGGTACCATGAAAATAAATTATTTAAGAGATAAAACTGCCTCAAGTAAATTTCTTCTCCAATAAATTTCCAAGCGCATTGGAACATATTTTTAATTGAAGTATACCGTATAACAAGTTGCTATATCAATTTTTTTTTTCAATTCAGGTTAAGAATTTGGCTGCCAGTTTAGAAGCCAGCCTTTCTCTTCGTGATCCAAGTAAAAAGAAACTGGCTGGAGCTGTTGACTTATATCAGCCAACTGAAGATAATGCTAAACCTAAACGCTCTGTTTCTTTTCAACATGTTGTAAGTATTCCTTCGTATATATAGCAGAAGAAATTTTAATTTTAGGATGTAATAAATCAATAAATTAATAAAATACAGTAAACGTTCACACGATGCGGGAAAAGGTCACCTTTATACTCCATTCACACCTAACAAAACTAGTTTAATGTAAATCGGCTTACATAAACTGGTTTTAATTAAAACTCGGTTTTTACATGTACCATTCACACCTAAAGTTCAAAGCACATTTGCTACAATCGAAATCAAAATTATTATGCTCAAAAAGTTAAAGCCCCTTTGAAAAAAATGTTCTCTGGTCAGAACCATGAATAAAATAATCTCTGTGATAGCTGAGATTTAAATAAAAGTTTACAAGCAGATCACAGCAACAAGCGTTTTTACTTTTAAAACTTTGCCTTCACCTTGAATAACAAAGTGTCTTCAGATTACAGCTTCATGTAGCAAAGCAATCCCTTTTTAGCATGGTATGTAGCTACTGCCCTTTACATTAATATAGCAAAACCACTGTAATATTTCGACCGTAGGATGCAATAAAATGTTTTCTTCTGAAAATCAACTTAATACGAAAAGGTTCAATTACATTTAATCCTTTATATATTTTGCTTCATTTATGTTCTAATGTTGTGCACAACTTTCTCGTGCTCACGACAACACGTCAGCGATCCGCCATTTTTGTTTATGTTTAAACATTGATTTAGGTAAAACACGAATGAAACAACCTCGACAATTTGTTTTATTAAAACTAGGTTTAATAAAACTGACTTCATTGAAACAGGTTTTATTGTGGTATAAACAGGTTTATATAAAACCACATTTAAACATGGTTTAACTTCAGCCGTGAATGGGAAATTAGTTTTCTTTGAGTTGATTGTTTCTTCCTTAGTGGTTATGGTTCAGCCAGGTGATTTTTAAACTTTTGTTTTTCTAGAATGACGATGATGTTGAAGAGGAAGACAGCGACTTTTCAACGACTTCATTCGAACAAGCAAGAACACGTGCTCCACACACTTCAACCAAGTATGTCTATAGGACTATTTATGGCTCGGTGCTTTATAAACTTTTTTTTGCAAAACTTTTAAGCGTCTTTATCTAGCTCGTTTTGTTTCGAAAAGGACTCTGTCCTTTTTTAATACGGCATCAGATAAGCTTATTTTAACTCACATCAAAATAAAATCAAATCCCCTGCAGGATTGGCATGTTTTCTTTTTTATAGAAACAATGATTTTTCTGACGAAGATGACGATATAGAAACATTGTTAGGTTAGTTCGGTTTACATTAAAAATGCTTTAAATGCGTGCTTCAAAGAATTTACATTTATTTCTGCTACTAATTTAGCCGCATACGAACCATCAGGTAAAACTTCAACTAAACCAACTGCGTCATCAACGCCTCATTCAAGTGCTCCAACAAGCAAGACCGCGGTGACCGCATTTAATTTGGAAGATTTTGATGACGATGACAGTTTTTAGTATTCGGTGAAAGTTTTTACAAACATTTGTATCAACGACTTGTAAATAGATTTGTAAAACTTTCGTTATTTAGAAGTTATAAATTTCTCTATGAAGTTGAATTTCTTGTAAATTTTTGGTTGATTTAGCAACGATTCCATAATTTTTTTAAACTTGATATGTGTGGGTTTCGTCATCTCAAGTACAATCCTAACACCACGTGTCATCTCCATTATTATTGTGTAATAATAGCATTATAGAAACGCAACGGAAAGCATGCCTCTACTTTACTATATTTTAAGGTGATTTAACGAAGTAATTAAGGAGCCGTTTATGTGTAACTCAACGAGTATACAAGTTCTCTCATAGAAAGATTTACCCACTTAATTGGGTTACTCAGCTTCATATAAACTCCCCTTTGTTTGATCTTCTGGTGCATTGGTTTTTCAAAAAATATTACGAATACTGATGTTCTAGTTTATACTGGTGTCTGTGTCTAGTTAATGCATCTGTTTTCGGGTGTATAAGTTTATATATATTTTTAGTGTAAAGATGATTTTTAAACCTATTTAAGTTATATGACTAGGGAAGATAATAAATTTAAATATATTAATACAGACAATACTTCGCAGTCTTTTGCTTTGATCACGTAGAAGTTATTCTCTCGTAAACAGCTTATAAATAGCTTAAGGTAGTTTTTCTGAATATGTTTTAAATGTTTACGGACGAACCAGAACAAGATGAATGGTAAAAATACGTACTTTTATATTTAATACCGGCAAAATGTACACCTAATTGCGAAATTAGTACTCAAGATTATAACGCTTATAACCATATCCAAACTCAGATAGGGTACTTTTCAAATTGCTTTTGTCACAATAATACTTAATACCACTATGCTGCCTGAACTTGCCTTTCGTAATTATAGTTTTGTCGCTGTTCTTTTAAAGGTCAAAACGGGGACATGTCATGTCATCCCATTAGGCAACGTTAAAATTTTTAATTTGTTTTTGCAATAAGCATAACGTAAGCATACTCTAAGCCTGATTGTGTTCCCTGCATAAACATATTCCAGCGTGATTTTGAATTATCACTTGCTTAATACATGTAATGTTTTGTGTTGGTCGGGAAAGACAACAGTGGATTTCTCGATGAAATTTTTGCACTCTACACTTTTTGGAATTAACTGTTTTACATAATTCGGTGTCACCATTCAAATATATCATTAGTTATGAGAAAAAAGACTGACTATTATGACTAAAAATATATTAAAAAGCTAGAAAAATTTGATAATGCAATTATGTAAGAAAGAAGTTTTGCGGTTTAGCTTTGCCGCATAATTCTTGCATTTTGCGGAAATGAACTTTGGCGATTGTACAAAATTAGAAAACTTTTGCAGCTTTACAAATTTTTTCAAACCTTTACAAAATTTTCACTAATTTTTATAAGTTATAAAATTCTCCGAGACGATTCCTCATTGAAACATTTTGCGAAAAAACTTTGCGTATTTTTCCAAAACCGCGAAAGCTGCAAACACGTTCTTAAAATGTTAAAGAAAATTAAATTCTAAAGAAAATTGTTACAAATTTGAAACATTTTGTCTCTTTATTATTCTGTTTTTTTTGGTGTATATTTTGATCTTTTGTGTACCCTATCCATGTTTGTTTGTTTTGTTTTTAACTTACTTTTTTTTAAAATGGGGGGAGGGCCCATTGGAAAACAGAAATTTGTATATATATTTGTAAGTACTGTACTTATTATTGAATGGTTATCCTCTGTAAATATTCGCAAATAATAAAAATGATAGTATTTTTGATTTGTTGTACAGTACAAATACTTGTGATAAATCTATGCACAAGTTTCACAAACTCACAACAATTTCAATTTCTGCTATAGCTACATACTTAAGAGAATTCAACCCTGTCATTGTTTATTATGCTCTTGTTTTTAAACCCATTATTGTTTTTGAAAAATTATTCTTATAAAAAAGTGTGGTTGAGAAAAAAATAGTATGTGCTAGATAAGTCAGGTTAAAACAACACTGGGGCAATACAGCAGACTATACATTTTGATTTTATATTTTACACAATTATTTAGATAATATTTGTATAACCTGGCTTGCCAAAAAAAAGAAGGCAGCTTGTAAAAAGTTATAGTGACAGTTAAAGGTTAGTTTTCGTTTTATTATGGTGTGACTACTTTTTAACCTTTCTTTTAATATTATGTGATGTCTCTTCCTCTCTTATTCATTTCCACAGTATCTTAAACAACCTTAGTTAACTAAGTCAACTACCAATCCATAAAAATTTTTATGCTATAATTATTAATTATTACTTTCATCATATTTAGGAAAAGACTCGTTCTTCTAGAGCCGAAAAGGATCGAGTTAAAGACCAACAAATATACGAAGAACAGATCCAGAATCTCCAACAGGTATTTTCTCCTTCAATCTTGATTCTGATTCTTTTGTTGGTTTTTTATTTCTTCGTTTTATTTCACAAATTTATTTTACAGCGAAAGTGTATTCTTATGGGCACCTTGCCCTTTCTTTTTCCTATTAACCCTTTACAACTTTGCTTGTCTTGCCAGCATTTTTAAACGGCAGAGCTTGAAACGGGTTATTATCAGAATCTACATTATTAATTGTTCTGTCTGAACTACATATCAAAGTTTCATATAACTGTTACAGTACTGAATAATTTTGCTCTGCTTTTTTAGAAATTAGCAAAGCATGATAAGCTGTTAGACTCCAAGGTGATGTTTTATTTGAAGAAGTTATTTATTCTCAGTTACATTTTTGTTGTTGTTGTTGTACGTAGTTTTTTTTGCAGTAATAATTATGTTGCTAAATATTTATTTACTTTCAGATTGGTTTGGATAATGTTGACGGTAAACGTCAAAGTATCACTGCTTTAACACCACCTTTACCTCCTCCAAGAGAATCTAGTATGTGTCCTTTTCTCTTTTCCTTGCCTCTTCCCTACTACTATTCAGTTTAATTATGAAACCTGAAAAGCAAGCTTGTGGGCTTTAACCGCTGAGCTCAACATCCTTGCAAGTGTAGGCTTATTAATTTTCTGTTTTGGCCGTAATAGTCAACCGTTCACTTCCATGCTAAAATATAAATGATTATACCTGTTAGAAGCGATAAATGTAGCAGCATTTCAAACGAAACATCCTTGTTGACAAAAAGGCTTGTATCTTCTTCTCTTCTTCTCTTCTTCCATTTATGTTTTTTGTTACAAATTAACAAAAACATCCCTAGTTATCTCTTTGTACATTTTTCTGTGTATGTATACATAATATTTTGCTGCCACCGTCAACTTGGACATGATAATAAAATACAATGCTACCAACAATTGTTTTAACTTCCGATTTGTGATAATTTATTTAGCATCCAGTCCAGCTCCTGTTGTAGGGGATTTACCTGAGAAAGGTTTGTTATTTTTTTCTCAGTGTAGCTTTATTTGTCTGTGTTTTTTACATTAATTTGGATCACAAATCAGTTTTAATACCATACATTTAAATTTTTGTAATCAAATTAATAAAATTCATATGTCTTGTGACCTTAGCATTAAAGAGCAAGAGGATCCACAAGAAGTAAAGCATAATGTTTCTTTTTAGAGAGCATTTGTTTATGGGTTTCTACTAACCAGTCTTTCCAAAAAAGTCATCGTGTATTTCGGACACCCGCATCCACCAAAGGGGATTGGAAGGACTCTTTTTCATTTCACGCCTTGTTGGAGCCGGTTGGGGAATTTCAAAAAGCGATTTACGTGTATTCATGTGGTGGTTCTCCATACTGGCGACAATATGTGTCAGAATCAAACCAACCGCCTCATTCAAGCTACAAGCATGATTTGACGTTTTATGTGACTTCCACAAAACTGCTCGGCACGATGAAACTACACGTTCTTGATTCTGGGAGTGGCAGTGTTGTACGGTCGATGATATCCAAAGAAGATGCAGCAGAAGAATGGAAAAACAAAGGCTTGACTTTTTATGCTATGAAGGCAGGACCTAATAAGACATCCATGACTAAGTCAGGAACATTTAACTCAGATGTATTCGAAAGTGTTTCCGACGATGACGTATCTGTGTCTAGTTTTACGGGAACCGACGTGATCAAGCAAGACTTAGCAGAAGACCTTAAAAGGTGGGGGCTATTTCTTTGTTGTTTCATTTCTAGGCAAACGAGGCTGCAACGGATTTTAATACTTCCTTAACGGAATTGAAATAACAGTAAATCTAAGACTAACAATAAATAATTTCAGCTTTAATCAAATTAATTGGAAACTTTTAGCTCCATGTAATTATTATCAACGTAAAGTCAGAGAAAAATGTGTCTACTGTGTGTTCTCTGATTAGCGGTAATTAAGAAAGGGGTAAATAAATAGTCTGATGAACATGGTCTTGTCTTACCTAACCATGGTAGTTATTTTCTAACCTATCTTCTCTCTTACTTAACAATTCCGTTTTCTTATCAACGACTTGTTGTGTTTTGAAGAAAAGAAAAAAAAATTCCAATTCCATCTGCTTATCTTATAATGTGACGAAAATTTTTTTTGCTCCACAAAATCCGCGTAGTCTAGCCCGGGAAGAAAACTTGTTCATTCTTGGTTGATTCTTTTTTTCCTACATTTTAGAAGTCGCGAAAATCTTGTTGATGCTGTCGAGGATGAGGAAGAAGTAAGAGAAAAAGAAGAATTACTTGATGATGAAGAAGAAGAGTTTGAAGAAGAAATTGTGAATAAAGAGAATAAAATCAATGAAAATTTGTAGGTTTTATTTTTTTATTTTTTTTCTACGTATGTATTTGTTTGTCTTCTTCAAAGGAATTTTCACTTTGAGACCATAATAGTTTAACAACTCCTTAGTATGTTAAAATAATGAAGACACGCCAATTTTTTTTCCATCTCGCCAGGACGTTTAACATATTTTATCACACCAATTTACTCATCTACAGTAGATGTGCTAAATGAAATTTTGATATGTTAAACTTTTGTGTTGTCATTTTAGCACTGGTACATCATCTGGGTCACTGCTGGTAAATGTTTATTATTATTATTATTATTATTATTTTTATTATCTTTTAAACTCTTTATACAAGGGCAAAAACCATAACTTCTCTAAATTAACAGACATTTAGGCCTAATGTAATTTTGAGATTCTGGCCGGTTTGACGTACTCCTTACACTCATGAAGCTTCCTTATGCTTATATTTTAATTTTTTTAGTGAAAGTACTTTTAATACTTAGTAAGAAAACAGAGGGATGCATTGAATTTCCTAGAAAGTAAAGTACTGTGGCGGTTGGGCAGTAACAAAAAGAAATATATAATTTTGAACAAAGCTTTTGATAAAACCGGTCACACAAATGACACAAAAGCGGTCACTAAGTTGTGAGAAATGATAATTTGGCTTCGTCTAGATGTCAACATTACCTGAAAAAGGAGAGTTCTATCCATTCTCTTCCAATCAGTTAGCAGTAGCACACTACAACCACAGCAAGGATATGGTCATGGCGCAACGCAGAGAAATAGCAGACATACTGGAAGATCACTTAGAGAAGCGAGGAGTTGACCCGGTATGTGCAAGTTTGAGTACAGTGATAATTGAAATTGTATACAGGCTTTTTTATAAAAATATACTCTATAAAATTCGACAGAAAGTTTAAGAATATGCATGGAATAAGCTTCGTCCTAAATATATATGTAAAGTACAAGTTCACATGCTCATCTTTTGTGGTTAATTTTCGTTTTAATAACATTTTAAATAATTATGAACGTTTAATTTTTAATTCTTTGTTAACTCGTATAAACTTTTATCCTATCATTGATGTAAAATTTCTTTTCTCTGGTTTCATTCCTCACAAAATCTAGTTGTCTGTCTGTCAGTCGAATTAGGTTGCTTAAACAAGAGCACTTTAGGGGTGATTTTTACACCAGTTTTCGTTTTCAGATCTTGCAACTGTGCCAAATTGCAACTGTGAAAAAAATGATGATTTTTGCTTAAAAGTTTAGAATATTCCTGTTCTAACAAAAAAACACTATTCTTATAAACAAAATACTTGTAAATTTGAAAAAATATTTTATAATCTTTGTTGTCCCAATTCTTTTGTACCAATAGAATACCTTTTTTGCCTTATTTCCTACGTAATGATTTTTTTTGCCTATTGTGCCTGTGTATGTTAACAGAAACTACCTAATTGAAACATTTTGGTAGCAATTAGTTTAAAGGTTTGAGCTGATCATATTTTTACTTTATTGTTTTTTTTGACACTTACATCCATTGTACCTATGTGATCGATAGAAAGCATCTTAGTCCTGAAGTATATCTGTCTGTCTGTCTGTCTCTCTGTAGTGATGTGTGAATTCCGATGAATTTTTTTCACAGGCATACGATGTGTGTTTTATAAAGTTAAAAAACATTTTTTGTTCAGGAAGAACAGCAAATGCCAACGTCAGTGTACAAATCGAAAATGAAAAACCACTCTAAAGAAGAACAACTCGCTGAAAAAACATATCCAGGCTTTGGTAAACGAAGACATAAAATTATTGAAGAGTTAGACGAGTACGTAGAAGAAACGTTTAAAAGAAAGAAGAGCGCGAAAAGGAATCTGAACTCTGCTGCTGGTGTTGTGAAGTCTGTGGTGAAATTTAAAGGGAAAGAGAACAGACGACCTTTGCCAACAATAAAGTAGGCGACTCCTGTATTTACGGATTCTTAGTGTTATTTTGTTGTTGTTGTTGTTGTTGTTATTTTGTTGTTGTTGTTGTTGTTGTTATTTTGTTGTTGTTGTTGTTGTTGTTGTTGTTGTTGTTGTTGTTGTTGTTGTTGTGTTATTTTGTTGTTGTTGTTGTTGTTGTTGTTGTTGTTTTTGTTGTTGTCGTTGTCGTTGCTGTTGTTTTCCTGTTTTTATTCTTTTCTCCTACATATCATCTTCTTTTTCTTCTTCTTTTTGGCACTAACACCCTTTTTTTTAGTCGAGAAAGCACACCTGAAAAAGAAACACATATACAAATCAACAATATAGTCGATTCCAAAGATAATGCAATTCACGAAAATGATGATGGTGGTGATGGTGACGATGATGATGAATTTGATGTCAGCGAGTCGTCAGAATGGGATTTTGGGTAAGATCTGATCACCTACACTCCTGTAGATTAGTTTCACATAAGTTTACCATTAATAGTAAAAAGAAAATTTCGTACGGAGGAAAAGTTAAGGAGACTGTTAGTTAAAAATCGATATGATAACACCAACAGTGTCGGTACATTGTTGTACGCTTAATTGTCTTATGCACTTTCATCTTTGTTACTCCATTTGAAATAATCGGTTAACTAATAATTGTTGTTAACCGTCTGGATTTTGCAAGCGAGCAATACGGGTGTTTAGGCGTTCTGATTGGCTTAGCGCTCTTGGCGACAGGCCTATATGAAGCGATATTGCCCGTCGTTAAGAAAAATGATAGCTTAAAATGTAAACAAGCAAGAAAAAACAAGTTTCAAGAAGCATTGGAAATGATTATATATCTAACTCCTACAATACATTTATAGATAAAAACATTTCGTAGGATAGAAACAACAACAACAATGTCAAGTTTGTTGAAGTACCCAGATTTAGCGTCAATAAATTTGTCTGGTAGCTTCTTCGACATAGCTAGTTAACTCTCTAGCTAGATTATCTATAAAGAAACGATGATAAGTTATCCAGTTTTATCAAAAATACCTAATACAGGACGACAGACGACGAATTTATTTCACAAATTGTCAAGGCCCATCTCATTTTTGGCTAATTAGTCAAAAAAAATTACTTCAATGTTCGCTTTAACTAAACTTAAATTGCACATTCTTCTGTAAGTGTCAAACATCGCAATGTTTTGTTTACAGAGATTTATTCTATAGGGACTTTCGAATTCTGCATAGAATGTTTGTTTTTAGACAGGACTGTTTTGAATTTTTTAACTTGAGTGTTAACGAAAGAAGTGAATTATATATTTTTATAAGAACACTAAACCGAAATTCTTATTTTTTTATTTATCTAACTTAGACGGCTAATAACTGATTACCCTTTGCTGAACCGAAAAAATCGCACTCAGTAATTGCACCGACTGCGCAAGCTCAATCGGCACTTTGATCTCGGGCGCGATATTGTACGGTACGGACCGGGATGATCGGTTATTACTGTATTATGATAGTATAGCAAAGTCAAATGTGCTGTTATTTTGTGACTTGGTTGAATTTGTATACTGCACTAAGGTTGCCTCGCCTCCTCGAAACTTCTTCTTAAAACTCTTAAAACTCCTTAGTCTTAAAAAGTCTCCTCGAGCACCTCAAATCTCCTCTAAAAGTGAATTTTTTACAAATTTTTTCTCAAGCCTCCTCAATTTTAATGTTCATACCTGTGTCGTGTTTGTTTTAAATTGCATAGAATTTTTTGGTATCACCTTTTAAATCTCCTCATTTTTTCATGAGAACCGTCATCTTCTTAAAAAAGGTTGAAAATTCTTATAAAAAAATCCTTAAATCTCCTCAAATTTGTTTTTTAAAGAGTGGCAAACTTAGCTACATTTTGTATGTCTTCTCTCTTTACAACAACAACAACAAAGATTGTCTGTTGTTTCATCTTTTTATTTTCACCCTTTTCACTTTCTCAAATGTTTTTCTACATGCTAAATTTGTTTTTTTCTATTATATTTTCCAGTGATGAAGAAGACCAAGTGCTGCATATGAAAGTTCCAGCTGTGGCTATTTCACAACCTTCACCTGAAATCTCTTATGAAGATGAACAGTATGATCAGGTGAGAACCGCTTATTACTCTGACGTAACGAATTCTTCTGTCAACACCTTTTTCAGGTGCGTGCATGATAGTTTAATGGAATAAATCTTCACAGATAGCAATAATGATCTTTTTTCGAATTTCAGTGAACTTTACTAATTTTGTGTTGCTAAGGTCTTGCGTTGTTGTTTTCTGTCCTTTCGACGAAATAAATCCACATAACACTAATTCACTAAAAACGAAAATTTATCACCTTAACCCTTAGTTTCCGCAACTTTTTCCCGAAAAACCCGAAATTCCCAAATCTTTGGACTTTAAACCCGGTTTCTAGCCACGTGATGCCTAAACGCTGGTGAACTTAAGGTTTGCGGGATAATTTAATTGTCATATGTGTCCTACATTATCTCAAAGTTAAGTGATCACGAGTTATTACCATGTCGCCCCAGCTGCAACGCTATTTCACGTCTTTCTGAGTCGAGGGTTAAAGTTGACTTTTCCTTTGCGGAAGAATATACTAACCCCACGTGTTGTTTCTTTAGGAGGAACCATACAGACCTAAAATGCGACCACCACAAGGAGAGAAGGTAACTCCCTTCCTCGGAATTCCTACTTATTTTCTTTCTTTCGTGGTCATTTATGTTCAGATTTAATGTTCTCTCGTATATGAACGATAACTCAAACTCCAGATAACTTAAAATATTATAACGGTACCCTGGGCGAAATACTCGCGATAACTCGAACCCAAAGGAGAAATGTGAACCAGTCTAAGAAGGGTACCATGAAAATAAATTATTTAAGAGATAAAACTGCCTCAAGTAAATTTCTTCTCCAATAAATTTCCAAGTGCATTGGAACATATTTTTAATGAATGTATACCGTATAACAAGTTGCTATATCAATTTTTTTTTTCAATTCAGGTTAAGAATTTGGCTGCCAGTTTAGAAGCCAGCCTTTCTCTTCGTGATCCAAGTAAAAAGAAACTGGCTGGAGCTGTTGACTTATATCAGCCAACTGAAGATAATGCTAAACCTAAACGCTCTGTTTCTTTTCAACATGTTGTAAGTATTCCTTCGTATATATAGCAGAAGAAATTATAATTTTAGGATGTAATAAATCAATAAATTAATAAAAATACAGTAAACGTTCACACGATGCGGGAAAAGGTCACCTTTATACTCCATTCACACCTAACAAAACTAGTTTAATGTAAATCGGCTTACATAAACTGGTTTTAATTAAAACTCGGTTTTTACATGTACCATTCACACCTAAAGTTCAAAGCACATTTGCTACAATCGAAATCAAAATTATTATGCTCAAAAAGTTAAAGCCCCTTTGAAAAAAATATTCTCTGGTCAGAACCATGAATAAAATAATCTCTGTGATAGCTGAGATATAAATAAAAGTTTACAAGCAGATCACAGCAACAAGCGTTTTTAATTTCAAAACTTTGCCTTCACCTTGAATAACAAAGTGTCTTCAGATTACAGCTTCATGTAGCAAAGCAATCCCTTTTTAGCATGGTATGTAGCTACTGCCCTTTACATTAATATAGCAAAACCACTGTAATATTTCGACCGTAGGATGCAATAAAATGTTTTCTTCTGAAAATCAACTTAATACGAAAAGGTTCAATTACATTTAATCCTTTATATATTTTGCTTCATTTATGTTCTAATGTTGTGCACAACTTTCTCGTGCTCACGACAACACGTCAGCGATCCGCCATTTTTTGTTTATGTTTAAACATTGATTTAGGTAAAACACGAATGAAACAACCTCGACAATTTGTTTTATTAAAACTAGGTTTAATAAAACTGACTTCATTGAAACAGGTTTTATTGTGGTATAAACAGGTTTATATAAAACCACATTTAAACATGGTTTAACTTCAGCCGTGAATGGGAAATTAGTTTTCTTTGAGTTGATTGTTTCTTCCTTAGTGGTTATGGTTCAGCCAGGTGATTTTTAAACTTTTGTTTTTCTAGAATGACGATGATGTTGAAGAGGAAGACAGCGACTTTTCAACGACTTCATTCGAACAAGCAAGAACACGTGCTCCACACACTTCAACCAAGTATGTCTATAGGACTATTTATGGCTCGGTGCTTTATAAACTTTTTTTTGCAAAACTTTTAAGCGTCTTTATCTAGCTCGTTTTGTTTCGAAAAGGACTCTGTCCTTTTTTAATACGGCATCAGATAAGCTTATTTTAACTCACATCAAAATAAAATCAAATCCCCTGCAGGATTGACATGTTTTCTTTTTTATAGAAACAATGATTTTTCTGACGAAGATGACGATATAGAAACATTGTTAGGTTAGTTCGGTTTACATTAAAAATGCTTTAAATGCGTGCTTCAAAGAATTTACATTTATTTCTGCTACTAATTTAGCCGCATACGAACCATCAGGTAAAACTTCAACTAAACCAACTGCGTCATCAACGCCTCATTCAAGTGCTCCAACAAGCAAGACCGCGGTGACCGCATTTAATTTGGAAGATTTTGATGACGATGACAGTTTTTAGTATTCGGTGAAAGTTTTTACAAACATTTGTATCAACGACTTGTAAATAGATTTGTAAAACTTTCGTTATTTAGAAGTTATAAATTTCTCTATGAAGTTGAATTTCTTGTAAATTTTTGGTTGATTTAGCAACGATTCCATAATTTTTTTAAACTTGATATGTGTGGGTTTCGTCATCTCAAGTACAATCCTAACACCACGTGTCATCTCCATTATTATTGTGTAATAATAGCATTATAGAAACGCAACGGAAAGCATGCCTCTACTTTACTATATTTTAAGGTGATTTAACGAAGTAATTAAGGAGCCGTTTATGTGTAACTCAACGAGTATACAAGTTCTCTCATAGAAAGATTTACCCACTTAATTGGGTTACTCAGCTTCATATAAACTCCCCTTTGTTTGATCTTCTGGTGCATTGGTTTTTCAAAAAATATTACGAATACTGATGTTCTAGTTTATACTGGTGTCTGTGTCTAGTTAATGCATCTGTTTTTCGGGTGTATAAGTTTATATATATTTTTAGTGTAAAGATGATTTTTAAACCTATTTAAGTTATATGACTAGGGAAGATAATAAATTTAAATATATTAATACAGACAATACTTCGCAGTCTTTTGCTTTGATCACGTAGAAGTTATTCTCTCGTAAACAGCTTATAAATAGCTTAAGGTAGTTTTTCTGAATATGTTTTAAATGTTTACGGACGAACCAGAACAAGATGAATGGTAAAAATACGTACTTTTATATTTAATACCGGTAAAATGTACACTTGATTGCGAAAATTAGTACTCAAGATTATAACGCTTATAACCATATCCAAACTCAGATAGGGTACTTTTCAAATTGCTTTTGTCACAATAATACTTAATACCACTATGCTGCCTGAACTTGCCTTTCGTAATTATAGTTTTGTCGCTGTTCTTTTAAAGGTCAAAACGGGGACATGTCATGTCATCCCATTCTTCAACGTTAAAATTTTTAATTTGTTTTTGCAATAAGCATAACGTAAGCATACTCTAAGCCTGATTGTGTTCCCTGCATAAACATATTCCAGCGTGATTTTGAATTATCACTTGCTTAATACATGTAATGTTTTGTGTTGGTCGGGAAAGACAACAGTGGATTTCTCGATGAAATTTTTGCACTCTACACTTTTTGGAATTAACTGTTTTACATAATTCGGTGTCACCATTCAAATATATCATTAGTTATGAGAAAAAAGACTGACTATTATGACTAAAAATATATTAAAAAGCTAGAAAAATTTGATAATGCAATTATGTAAGAAAGAAGTTTTGCGGTTTAGCTTTGCCGCATAATTCTTGCATTTTGCGGAAATGAACTTTGGCGATTGTACAAAATTAGAAAACTTTTGCAGCTTTACAAATTTTTTCAAACCTTTACAAAATTTTCACTAATTTTTATAAGTTATAAAATTCTCCGAGACGATTCCTCATTGAAACATTTTGCGAAAAAACTTTGCGTATTTTTCCAAAACCGCGAAAGCTGCAAACACGTTCTTAAAATGTTAAAGAAAATTAAATTCTAAAGAAAATTGTTACAAATTTGAAACATACACTAATTTTTTTAATATCTATCTGTAGTTGTCCCTATTTTATTCTTATGTGTTGAAGTTGTCAAAAAATAGGTTAGAATCTTCCCGTAGAAGTTTTTACTTTGGTGGCGCAAAAACCTACAACGAACTTCCGCTGCACATACCAAATGTCAAAAGCAGAAATGAGTTTGTAAATTTACCTGGCAATTATTTAATTTGTAAAAATTTTGTCTCTTTATTATTCTGTTTTTTTTGGTGTATATTTTGATCTTTTGTGTACCCTATCCATGTTTGTTTTTTTTGTTTTTAACTCACTTACTTTTTTTAAAAATGGGGGGAGGGCCCATTGGAAAACAGAAATTTGTATATATATTTGTAAGTACTGTACTTATTATTGAATGGTTATCCTCTGTAAATATTCGCAAATAATAAAAATGATAGTATTTTTGATTTGTTGTACAGTACAAATACTTGTGATAAATCCATGCACAAGTTTCACAAACTCACAACAATTTCAATTTCTGCTATAGCTACATACTTAAGAGAATTCAACCCTGTCATTGTTTATTATGCTCTTGTTTTTAAACCCATTATTGTTTTTGTAAAATTATTCTTATAAAAAAGTGTGGTTGAGAAAAAAATAGTATAGTGCTAGATAAGTCAGGTTAAAACAACACTGGGGCAATACAGCAGACTATACATTTTGAGTTTATATTTTACACAATTATTTAGATAATATTTGTATAACCTGGCTTGCCAAAAAAAAGAAGGCAGCTTGTAAAAAGTTATAGTGACAGTTAAATTGAAGCAATAGACAGAAAGTATAGTCAGCTATATAGCTTTTAAGTAAAGAAATGTTTATTTACAAAAGAGGCCAGTTCTCAAACAATAAGCTATTGTATAAAATTAATAAGATAATAATTTAACACTACCAATCCAATAAAATTGCTAGCTATTTCATTCATTATCAAAATGTAGCTAGCTAGCTAAGTATTTTCTTCCAACCAATTGTCCCATTGGTTTGTCACATCAGCCAGCTAGTAGCTAGCTATATACAAAATTTCTTTTTTCATTTTATTTTACAGTTCTTTCTTCTTCTGGCCAGTTTTCATAACTACGTATAAAACAATGAGAAATACGATTCCAAGTAGCACAGGCAACGCAATTGTAAGAACTTGTTTTTGTCCTTGCTTAAAAGCTTCCCGTCGTTCCTTTTTCATCTTCGCATTTTCTTTGACAGCCTTTCCTTTTAGTTGTCGCATACTGCAAGAATTAAAACTATCGTGATTAAGATCTTCTTTCCAACAACTCCTTTCACAGCACAATGTACAACTAAAAATGAAAACTTCAATCTCACTTTTCCAGAATGCAACGTGTTAGTAATGAATTCTTCCGCAATTTTTGTTGTTTACTATTTGGATAATATCGAGCTTGGTCAGAAAATAATAGGCAGAACAGTATTCAGCAAAGTCGATGATGATAAAACTTTTTCTTTGAATAACGAAAGGTGAGAGTGAAAGCCTGAAACCATTGCTTTGTTACGTTTTAATTAATAACCGTGAAATTAGATTTAAAAAAAAAACTGGATCAGGCTTCCTTACGGAAAAGGTTTATCCAGAGCTAGCTACCAGTCTCATGAAATTGAACTTTCAACGTGCTGCTTCGGTTATAAAGAATGCTAAGGCATTGGTTGTTACAGCTGGTGCAGGCATGGGAGTGGACTCTGGCTTGCCAGATTTTCGAGGACCTGAAGGATTTTGGAAAGCATATCCACCCATAAAAGAGAGGGGATTAACACTTCCGGAGATGGTAAAATTTATATTTCATTTTTTGTTGCATACTTTTTAAAAATTATTTAATTTAGCAAAGTTGCAAACTTTTAAGTGCGCGCAAAATTCCGCAATGTTTTCCCTCGTTTCATAATTTTGGTGCAGATGCAGATGCAGGAAACATCTAACAAACTGAACATGACCTTGTAACACGTACTGAACATGAGTAATAACTTGTTTTGCTACTTCCCTCACTAAAAAGTTATCAGCTTTCAGTAAAAAAGTCTGCAAAAGTGTAAAAAATGTAAAGAAAAGCTCGCATAGACAGAGTTTTTGTTGTTTACAGTTTGACTCAGCAAGCTTTTTTTGATTCAGAAGATCAGTAAAGAACTTTCTTACTAGATTAGCAGCAGCACGTTGACAATCACAACCATGTGAGACATAGGACGGAACGTCTATTGGTGAAAGTTGTTAAATAAACCAGGTGCGACCTAGACTTCATCATCATCACCATTCTCGGCTTAACGTCCGTTTTCCATGCTAGCATGGGTTGGACGGGGTATATTAATGACCCTCTTCCAATCTGATCTAGACTGTGTTAGATCTAAACTCAACTTCCTCTGTATCAAGTCTGTCCTTATAACCTCCTGCCAAGTCTTTCTCGGTCTGCCTCTGGGCTTTGCCCCAGGAACTATCAAGTCTCTACACTTTCTTACCCAATTATCCTCCTCCATTCTTTCCAAGTGCCCCATTCAATTCAATCTTCTTATCTGGATAACATCTTTAATTCTACGGAGACTTAACCTGCTTCTTAGCTCATCTGAACTCTTTCTGTCTCTCAGACTGGCGTTACACATCCACCTAACCATTCTCATATCATTCCTTTCTAAACGGTCAAGATCTTCCTGCTTCACTGCCCATGTCTCACTACCGTACAACATAACACTTCTTACACAGGCCTCATACAACCTACCTTTTACCTCAATTGACAACACTCTGATAGTCAACAAAGGAAGTAACTCTCTGAACTTTTTCCAAGCAGAACCTATCCTGCAAGTAACACTTCTTCCAACACCCCCTTCACTGCCCAACATATCACCTAAGTAACAGAAGTTCTCAACTATCTCTAACGAGCCACTGTTGTACATCATTAAAGCTGGAAATACTTCATTCTCTATAATCTCACCTTTGCAACGCTTGCATACAAACTGAATGTCAGCTCTTAACCTTCCACTAATACTACTGCACTTCTTATGTACCCAATGCTTGCAAGTCTGACAAAAAATTGAGTTACTACCAACCCCTTTCCTGCAAACTCCACAAGGCCACTTTTCAACTACAAGGTCACACTTGGCTGCAATGCTACTAATCATGACTTTAGACTTTGCTGTGTTTACCTTTAGCCCTTTCTCTTCTAGTCCTTTCTTCCACTTCTCAAACTTTTCAACTAATTCTTCCATCGACTCTGCTATGAGAGCCAAATCATCTGCATACAATAACTCCCATGGACAACCTGTTCTGAACTCCATCGACAGCGCTTCTAAGACTAGAACAAACAACAAAGGACTAAGTACAGAACCCTGATGTACACCAACATTTACACTAAATTCATCACTAAGTGAATCGTTAATCCTGACACGACTTCTAGCATTGCTGTACATAGACTGTACCATCGTAACTAGCCACTCATCCACACCTAATTTCCTCATAGCCCACCAAATAACTTTACGTGGCACTCTATCAAAAGCTTTCTCTAAATCTACAAAGGCAAAATAGAGATTCTTTCTCTTTCCTAAATACTTTTCCTGAAGCTGTCTGAGTAAAAATATTGCATCTGTAGTGCCACGCCCTGGAACAAAACCAAATTGCATCTTATCTATATCAATCCTTTCTCTAAGTAACTTATCAATCACTCTTTCAATAACTTTCATTACTTGATCAACCAACTTCAAACCTCTATAGTTACCTCTTTCTAATGCATCACCCTTGCCCTTGAAACAATTCACTATTACACTGGACTGCCACTCACTCGGAATAGCACCATCCTTTATAATCTGATTAGCAAGACTTGTAATAAGCTCAACTCCAATATATCCAGATGTTTTTACCATCTCTGCAACAATACCTGATACTCCTGCAGCCTTGCCAATCTTCAATTTCCTAATAGCCTCCACTACCCATTCTGTCTTGATCTGCATAGCTGGCCCTTCTACAACAGCATCATCAGACAAATTATTCCCAATCAAACTCAGTGTTAAGCAACCTCTGATAATAATTCTTCCAAGCTACCCTTTCCTCCTCCTCTGTGCTAGCCAAAACACCTTCATCATTACGTATACACTTCTCACCTACAACATCTTGATTAGTCTTCTTCATTTGCTTTGCTATCTTGAATACCTCATTGCGCTGGTCTTCCCTTCTTAACACATCTGCAAATCTGTTTCTCTCTGCTTCTGATTTTGCCTTATACACTGCTGTACGAGCACGACGCTTAGCTTCTAAGTATATATTTTTACTACCATCTGACTTCCACTCTTTCCAAAGTTTCCTTTTTTCCTTTATACACTGGTCAACCTCATTATTCCACCACCAGGTCTGTCTATGTCTAGCTGGTCCTTTCGTCCACCCACAGGTATCATCAGAAGCTTCTAGAAGACAATTCTTCAAAGTAGTCCAAGTACTTTCAGCATTGTCACTATCACATTGACCATTGTGGGCTAACTGCTGAACTTTTGCACTAAATTGTCTTGCTACAATCTCTTCCTTCAGCTTCCAGACTTTACGACGGGGCCTGTACTTTCCCTTGGCTTCTTTAACACTCTTCAAGGTAATATCACAAACCAGCAACCTATGCTGGGAAACACACTCTTCCCCCGATATAACTTTCACGTCCTTCACCACTTTCTTGTCTGACTTTCTAACCAGGAAGTAATCTATCTGTGTCTTACAACCACCTGACTCATATGTTATCAGCCTACTCTGTCTCTTACTGAATGATGTGTTGCAAACCACCATTTCCGTTGCCATTCCAAACTCAAGCAATATCTCCCCTTCCTTATTTCTGCTCCTAAATCCATAGCCTCCATGCACACCTCTATAACCTTCAGATGACTTCCCAACATGACCATTAAAGTCGCCGTCCACCATGACAAGTTCAGTGTCTCCAAACTTCGATGTGACTGCTATTAACTCATCATAAAACTTATCTTTATCTTCTTCACTGAGTCCACACTGTGGAGCATAAACTGACAGAAAAGTGACAATCCTATTACCTATCAAAAACTTTATCACTATAATACGACTATTAACACGCATAACATCTATTACTTTTTCTACCCACTTCTCTGCAACGAATATGCCAACTCCTCCATATCCATCACTATTACCTATCCAAAAAAGCTTATACCTTGCCCTCCTACCTTCCACAAATCTCACTGAAGCTCCTCTCCACCTGACTTCCTGAACACAACACATATCAACAGATCTACGTTGTAACATTTCAACTACTTCACCTGCTCTACCTCTCAGAGTACCAACATTTACACTAGCCATCCTCAACCTAGTGTTATCTACCTTGTGATGTGATAGCTGGGTAACGGTCTGACGATGCTCACACCTGACATCTGTCCTACCGTGCGCGTCATTCCAAAAATATTTCAGGTTTCATAGCAAAAAAACTAATAAACTTGTGCAGATGTGCAGTCTAATCAATGAAGAAAAGGATCTAGGCACTTTTCCAATCGCAACCCCCCATAAAGTGACATTCATTCTCCTCTGATGAATAATAAAATATCCTGACACAACAAAATTGTTTTCCACAACAAGTTTAGCGCAGTGGCCTTGTTTGTTCAAACAAACAACTTAAAATTCTCATTTTAAATCTCTCTATTATTCCTTGTTAAATTTTTGTTTGTGTGCCACCAAAATTGTTTTTACGGTGGCCCAGCATGTGATCAGTCCTAATAACTTTTTGGCCAAATTTGCTAATTTTGTGGTATCTATTACATGTCTTTAGGTAATATTTACAAAAAATAATTGATACCCAATTGCAATACCCTAGGGCATCAATTTTCATGAGAATTAAATTCTGTATGCTTTTGTAAATTTTGTACAAAATTACTTTCCAGGAAAATTATTAAGGAACTTGCTATTCACAGAATTTGTAAAAAATTGAGTCTCGCAAGATTTGAGTTTTCTTTTCTTCTTTGATAAACAATTCAAACTAATTTTTTCCCTGTGATTTACCTAGCACCAATAATTTAAATTTCAACCACATCATTGTTTATTTAGGTCTGCTACATAAAAGCCCTCAAAAATGTGATGAATTAAGAAAAATGTGAAGGGAAACATTTCAAGTACTTAGGAGTATCTCTGTGTTTCTAAGAACTTTAATAATGACTCCATGTTAGAGTTTTGTTATCAGAGAACTACAACTCTCTGCACCGTTACGCTGTTTACTTCACCTAAGCACATGCCCCGCCTTATTAATAATCTGCGAAATTACTATGGTGATTTTTACTGATCCTTTTTACAGTGTTTAAAACAATAAAAATCTTCCAAACTTTTTCCAAATTTTAAGGTTATTTATAATAATTTTATTATTATTAATTATTAATTTTCGGTTAGTTAAATTTGCAGGCCTTTTATCCACAATTAGAATTTTTTTGCGGGTAAACATGATCCTCTTATTTTCCTTGCTTTTAGAGTACACCTAGTTGGTTTGAAGATGATCCTCAATTTGCTTGGGGATTTTTTGGTCACAGATTAATGTTGTACCGAAACACCCAGCCACACCATGGTTTTCAAATTCTAAAAAAATGGGGAGAAAAGAAGGAATTTGGTTATTTTGTCTACACAAGCAATGTTGATGGTCAATTTCAAAAAGCTGGCTTTGATAAAGAAAGGGTTGTTGAGTGTCATGGAAGCATACACTTTATGCAACCGACGAGAAGTTACAATTATATATGGCCAACACCAGAAGACTTAGAATTTGTAATTGACAATAGGACATTAAAAGCACAACCACCTCTACCAACTGGGCCACCAGGTCTGGCTCTTATGTGCTTGGAATTCAAACTTTTTCAAGCTTTTTTTTTGTATGAAAATTATAAAATCGGCAATGAAGTTTTTAAAAATCGCTATTTTATCACACTTTATTAAAGTCCAAAAATATCCTTATGAGTGTTTGCTTCAGAAACTGCCAAAGCTCCTGTCCATAAACAGCATTATAACTTACTAGTAAGTGTTATATTAATATTGCCTTTAATTATGATTATAGGTTTACCAATAGAAAAACAAATTATGGCACGACCAAATATTTTAATGTTTGGTGATGCATACTGGTTACCTGGCAGAACTGCTGACCAAGAAGACAGATTTTATGAATGGTTTAAGCTACTACGGAAACAACCAGTTGTTGTTGTGGAAATTGGTGCAGGGTTGGCTGTACCAACTATTCGGAATACCAGCCAGGGAATTATAAAGCACTCTAAACATGAAGACAGTTATTTGATTCGAATTAACCCAAATGAACCACAAGTAATACGACCGGTAGATTTTGCTCTACCAATGAATTGTTTAGATGCTTTAGAAGCAATAGATGCATATATGGATTAATCAATTTAATTTTCGTGATGGGATCTGTTGTTTATTTACTTGTTAATTTAGTTTATGGCGCGTGACCATGTGGTTATGGAGTTCTCTTCGTATTCACAAGGTCCATGGTTCGTGGTTCACAGCGCGGGCATGTTTAGCAAGTGTCTTTACCACAGCTACGGGTCAACCCATGCTATGGGAGGGAAGTTGGGTAGGCAATGCCAGTGTATACTTATTGTATACATTCAGAATACAGGACCCACATTGACAACAGTGTTTGCAACATTGAAGTGGCTATATCATCCTGTATAAATATTTAGAATAATAATAATAATAATAATAATAGAGGGATGATTAAAAAAAGTTTCAGCTTAACGTATCTTTGCCTGAGCAAATTTTCATGCTGATGTGACATGATGTTATCATTTTTTTCCCTGTTGCCTAGCCTAGTACAGTGTGTTTAAAATAAAGTATGTATTAGGTTATTCTGGAAAAGAGTTTTGAAAATTTTGAATTAATGTGCTGTTTATTTCCACATGAATAATTATTTATAATTATTTAATAGGTTTAAATTTCCTTTTAGCAGAACTTCTGCAGAATCAATGAAGTTCTCTATTCTTTTAATGAGATTTTATTAGAAATAATAGTTTTTTTTATTTATATGTCGTGTATTGGAGATAAGTAAATGTATTGACTATCCTTTACTCTGTAAGAAATTTTATTTATATAATATGAACTGTTAGTTTCTCTTGCATATTATTAAAGGCTAAAAAATTTTGCTGCAACATGGCTATTATTACAAAAATTTTGTAGGTGTTTATTACTCTCATGAGTTTTTCATAGGAACTATGAATTGTATGTTTTAACAGTATTTCCTAATTTTTTTATGTGCCGATTACATACTTGTGAATAAGTTCAATTTTTCTAGTAATAGTAGATATGGAAAATGGGTTAAATTTAGTTTTACAGGGATGCCACCAATCCTAATATAGAATAAGCTAAAATTTGGTCATTCTCCTAAATTATTTATTCTGCAAGTTTTTTTTTAGCTTAATAACCTTTTTTTAATTCTCCTTTTGTTCTTACAAAATGGTGTCATCACACAACGCAGTTTGGCAAGAAGAGTGAGAAATCATAATGAGACAATTAGTTTGAGTTTTAGCTGCATTAATGAGAGAGCTTGTTGTATTTTTTGAATGCACATTTTTAGTATGTGTTTGATTGCCATAAAATCTCTATTATCGCTTCGTTATAAAGAAACATTATTAGTTTTTTTAAGAAACCATGTGGTTTGGGCTGTGATTCGATTCAACTGCCTAGGGTAAAGTTTTGAAAAAGTTTAGCCATCCAAGACATGAAATCTGGAAATTTAAACAAACAACCTGAAAAGAGTTTTTGAAAAAAATCAGTCTCTTTTTTTTAATTAATAATAGGTTATTTATTTTTTGGATAATTTTGGACCTAAAATTGCAGGAAAGAAAGCTTTTTCATGCAAATGCTTTATTTCTTTTATGGGATTTTATCCTTGTGAAAAATCAATGTTTAGTTTAGGTTTTTCACAAAAAGTTGGCATGAAATGACCAAAAAATTATGGTTACTTGAAATTTTATTCATTCATGAAAATATTAATTCATGGGCATATAATTTAATAGCATAAATAAATGTGAAAAAGTTTTACAGTTTCTCTTTATACTCATGAGATTTTGGAGCATGAAAATTTCGCTATGTAAAATACAAATGTCACATAAAATAAATTTGTTCCAAATATTTTCACTAATTTTCCCAAATTTTCCTGAAAATTTGGATCAATGTGTCGGGTATATCCTAAACATTTGATGAAACTGCCCTAAAACGACCTAACATTTAATTTATGGTTTTTGCTGGCTACCCTGTTGGATTTAATCTTGATCTTGTAGAAATTTAAAAAAAATACTAATTGTATATACACTCTTTATTTTTAAAAGCAAAAGATTCTTCTGGAAAGTAAGTAAACATTGGAGAAATGGTTGATCACATTGAACAAGCAGCTTCAGCGATTAAAAATGCAAAAGCTTTGCTTATCACAACTGGTGCAGGCATGGGAGTGGACTCCGGTTTGCCAGATTATCGAGGACCCGAAGGACTTTGGAAAGCATATCCACCAATAAAAGAAAGGGATTAACCCTACCAGAAATGGTATTTATTTTCTTATTTTATTTAAATAACACTAAGAAATGACTGTTTTTTTGAAAAACAGTGTGTTAAATTTCTGTGTTGTTGAACTTGAAATAAAAACGTTCTAGAGTAGAAGGCAAGGCATACATGTTAGTGAAAGGGAGACGGATTAACATTAAATATCTCAATTAAACCAGTAAAAAAACAACAACATCAGAATTTCAATGAAAATCACAAACTTAAGAACATTGTATCTATCCAACGTTAGGTATGTCTTGATGTATTATTTATACGGGCGAAATAAAAATCATATTGTAGCATCTTGATGAAATTTGTGGGAAAATGCAAAAAACATGTGAATTCGTTTTGGGATAATTTTCCTCTTTAAAACTTCACTACAAACATGAACAATGATGTGTTTAATACATTAGTAATCTTTCAGCCCATCATTGTTTATCATCAAATTCAAATCTAAGGTAATAATTAAATCTTGTCCGCCAACTAATAATCTAGGAGAGATTATGGAATTAAAAATTCAAATTGGTTTAGTTTTGCATTTCTCACAATTTCAGGGAGGTCGAAACAGACTGGCAGATATGATTCATGTTATCTGTATTTATTAAGATTTTGTAGTGTTTCTTCGTAAAGTAATGTATGTAACCCATGGTGGAGAGTTTAAATTTCGTGCTTTATGGAGGGTGCTACCGTTGAGGGAAGGCCTGGAGAGACCAGGGGTTGGAGGATTCCTTGTAAAACGGTAATTGTTTGTGTAATGATAACCCTTTAGTTTTTTAGGTTGGTTAAATTTAAAATAAGCAAAGATAGCTAGTTTGTGACATGAAGAAGGTCTCATTTTTGCAATTTTGGACTCGTGTGTGTGTTTGGACTTAATGCAGCTAAAAAATGTTAGAAATGTTATTATTGCAATTAAACGCTCTTTATCTGGTCTACATGTTTGAGAGAGTTTTCGATATTTTTCTATGCAGCCAACGTTTATAATTCTTTGTTTTTTAAGGGGGGTAAAGGGGGTCTGTGAATTGATTTTTCGAAAAGAATTTATAACCATTTGTGTGTGTTCTTCACAGCGTTTATTTTTTCATGTTTAATGGTATCACTTATTTCTCTCACATGCAAAGTGTCCCAATGACAAAATTTGATCACTTTTGCTTCCAACTTGTTATTTATTGTTATTCACATAAGATTACAGACACGAAACAGTAGGGTAAGGTACTTAAACCCTTACTGTGTTGTCCTTCTTTGTTCCAATGCTTCCCAACTTTTGTGGACATGTATATATTTCAGCTAATTTTCATATTCTTCTTTCATTCATTACAGTACTCCGTGTTATTTAAAATTTACGTTTAGAGTACACCCAGTTGGTTTGAAGATGATCCTCAATTCGCTTGGGGATTTTTCGGTCACAGAATAAAGCTCTATAGAACTACCCAGCCACATGATGGTTTTCAAATTCTTAAAAAATGGGGAGAAAAGATGGAGTGTGGTTATTTTGTCTACACAAGTAATGTTGATGGTCAATTTCAAAAAGCTGGTTACGATAAGTACAGGATAGTAAGTACAGGATAGAGTGCCATGGTAGTTTACATTTTTTGCAGACAATTAATGGTGATGATTCTATTTGGCCAACACCAGAAGATTTGGACCTTGTAATTGATCATAAGACGTTGAAAGCACAACCACCACTTCCAACTGGACCGCCAGGTAGGCTTTTTGTTTAATTTTTTGTTAATTTTTTTCCTAAATATCCCTAAAAAATTATTCTGAAATGATCGGAAAATCGGGTCCATCCAGATAGCCTTGTAAACAGAAACAATTATTTTTCATTTCATTCTTATGGAGTGGTAAAAAAAATAAAACTGACGTCGCGGATGATTCACTTGCGCCCGAATTTTTAAATTACATTCAAGTTTAAGCCAGAACTCATTATTAATGGCCAAATTATTTCTCACTAGGCAAATGTGGAGCTATCCTAGTTAACTAAGCTTTCTTCGAGGACATCAAAATTCAGTTTCATTCGTACGAAAGCTTACACGCAAACGAATGTGGCAGAGCAAATCTCTAAAATTTAAATCCACGAAATAAGAAAAATAATTCCTCAGAGCAAACCTCGAATTAAAATCTACCAATAAGCACACAAAGTCAGCGTGGTCACATCTTAACATCCTAAATAGTACAATATCTAATTATAATTATTCGGGTGAGTAAGGCCATTCGCGCTCAATCATTTTCCGAGAATGATCACGTGAGTTAAGAACAATAGAAGTAACCAATCACGAAGCGTGGTCAGTGTTCTGGCGGCAGAAAAATCCTTTGCAACCCGCCGTAATTTTTCCCACATCAACTATTCCGATTTCCCGGTGGTAAGAAAAATTATGCTGGGTCTCTTGGCTACTGTTGAGAAACGAAATATTAACCAGTTGTTAGACAGTGAAGAAATTCACATGACTTTACTCACACCTACCATCTTTGGCTCACAGAGCATTGTTTTGGGTATTGTAACAGATAATATTACAAACTGGTCGTCAACCCGTGGATTTTTCCACGGGTTGACGACCAGTTTGTAATATATGTCGCTTGTTCTTTATATATCGCATTTCGTGATTCCGTAACAGACAGACAAACAGACATAGGACGGCTATTATTATAGAGAATAGTCTTCAACTCGTGAAAAAATTCACGGGGTCGCTTGTTCTTTATATATCGCATTTCGTGTTTCCGTAACAGACAGACAAACAGACAGACGGAATACGGCTATTATTATAGAGATATTTTTTATGTATTAGAGTCAGTCGTCAGCCACTTACATAAAAAGGTGCATCATTTTTTCATTGTGTTATTGACCACTGTTTTCTTTTTGTTTTGTTTAATTTTTGTTTCTCTATTTCGTTAACAAAAAATAATTTATCGTTTTACTGTCTGTCTTTTAGGTACTACTTCTGCGAATCAGATGTTGGCCCGGCCTAATGTACTGCTGTTTAATGACTACTGGTGGGTAACAGACAGAACTGATAAACAATTGACCAGACTATGGCCTTGGTTGGAAAATGTGCAAAAGCAACCACTTGTTGTGGTTGAGATTGGTGCTGGTTTGGTCATACCTTCTGTAAGACATTTTAGTGAAGAAACTGTCGAGAATTCAAGTAACGAAAACACACGATTGATTAGAATCAATCCGAATGAGCCTCAAGTAAAAAGATCGGTTGATATTCCTCTGTCCATGAAAGGTCTCGAAGCATTGAAAAGAATTGATGAATGCATCAAAGCGTGACTTGCATGATGATTTGTGGTATGGAAATGTGTTTATGTTTATTTTATGTCAGTTAATATGTTTTGTCTTACACCAAGGACCTCCTTGCTTGCACATAGTTTTGTATAAATCTTGTATATTTCTAGTGTTTTGTTATTATTATCTATATTATAATACCCGTGTGCGTCTGTCTTTCACGCAAAATGGTAGCCGCAGTAGCGAGACACACGAAATGCGGTTAATAAAGGACGGGCAAAGACGTGGATTTATCCACGGGTTACCGACTAGTCTTAACCCTCGTAGTGCGGTCCGTTTGTCAAAAAGCCCAATTTTGACACAACTTTTATTCCTACTTCAATTGACTATAACTCAAGAACAAAAAGGAACTAGATGCTCACTTCAGGCTTATTTGATAGAAAAAGACCTAAACTTTTTTTTGGCGTCCAGAAATTTGCGTCTTGGCGTCCGTCGCCTCCCGCCAGGGGGGGGCGCTGCCCCCCTGGACCCCCCGGGCCTGTTGACTTTAGTTGACTTTAGTTTAACGTAAGAACGGATTACGAGCATTAGATGTGTAGCAAATGCATTGGGCGCACGCTAAGTAGGTGTGCCGTGACACAAAACTGTGTGTGGGTGAATTTGCGCTGCTTTGGTAGCCCGTAACATGACCAACAATCTCGGACTTGGCAAAATTTGCGGAGAGATTTTTTGAATGAATTATTGACTTTGTAGGGCCGCAATTTCACAACAAAACGCTTTTAGACTCCGACTTTCTTTTCAAAGGGCAGTGTTTTGGTCTTACTACCAGATCTGAGCAAAACCAGTTTGTTGAAATTGCTTGTGACGCAGCTGGGCGCGCCTGTAAAACGCCCGTGGCTATCCCGTACATATACGGGATGCACCACAAGGGTTAAGAATTGTAGAATAGCTCCCATATTGAACATAATTTTAAGCGGCTTTGACGTTGATTAATATTAAAAAAAAATTTTCTTGCGTTAAGTACATTTTTGTTGGAGCAAAAATGTTTGTTTTTATAAAAGACGAGAAATTATGTACAATTATATATTATTCGTACTAATTTTGCGCTTTTGCGTAAAAAGCGTGTTATTGCGCAAAATTGAACACATTACGCGCAAAATATAACTCTACAGTTTAAAAGAAACGCATTAAATTTTGTTAAATTTTATTTTATTTTTTTAAATAATGGATTTTTTTAAATAAAAAAAGCAAATTTTTGTCCTTATAACACTTCTAACATTTCACAAAGAAGAATCTCTTCTGAATTAGTTATATTTGTGTTGGATGCATTGAAATTAAATTAGGTATATAATTTAAAAAGAAGAAAAAATTTAGAATTGTTCTTTTGATGTCAAATACTTTTGCTAGGTATTGTGTCAAGCTTCATTGCCATATCATTTGTCCTTCCCAGAAGTCAATAGGAGTCCAATAGGGATTGAAGTAAAAAGTAAACTGCTTGCTCTTTAAGCATGATTCGAAAAAAAGGAGATTCTTGTTTCCAATCACAAAAATGTTTTGAATATATAATTTGCTTTGGTAGTGAATGTTGATGTTTAGCTTATAACACTAAAGAAATTGCGTGTTTGGTTTGGTCTTATATTATAATACCTATATAAGGATCGAATTCGTGTTAAAAATGCACGAAATGTTTTCTCTAAATTCCCGTGGACTTAATTTTTAACTGGATGTAAAGTCTTCAAGTATTTAACATGTACACTTGTGCACTGATAATTTTTAACGTATTTAAATATTTTCCTATATTTTAGAATTTTGTATTTTAAATTATTTAATAATAAATTTCTACTATAAAGCGGACGTTTTATTTCAAATATTTTTCATTGATTGTTTTTTGCAGGCTTGAAGTAAAAAGAAAGAAAAAAATGTTTTGATGTTATTTTAATATTTTTGATTTCCGCCAGCGAAGGCGGAATCTTTAAAATCGCCTGAGGAGAGAGATAGAGAGATAGAGAGATAGAGAGATAGAGAGATAGGGAGATAGAGAGATAGAGAGATAGAGAGATAGGGAGATAGAGAGATAGATAGAGACAGCGCAGCTAGGCTGGACGCCCGAAACTTATCCAGGCTAAAGCCTAAATCCTCGTTTTGACAAATTTTTTTCTGAGGACGAGGCTAAAATGAGTTTTAAGCCAATAAGAATCCTAACAGTGCAACAAATTGTTTTATTATCCAATGAACAATACTTTATTTTAAAGTTTATATGCTATCGAAAGTTAAAGCTCGTGCAGTGTAGCATAATGAAGATCGTCTTATAATGCGCCATCTTTGATGTTATTAACGTTTGCCTTTAATAATTATGTCATTTCCTTCTGTACAATTTTGCAAACACGTAAACTAAAGCTATATTCAGCAGAACTAATTAATTATTCATGAATTTTAATTTAAAGAGGAATTGTTGAGGCTGAATATTTTTGGTGAAAGATAATGTATTATAGCTATAAAATCGTGACAAGTGTGTTATAAAAGAAAAAATAAGAATATGTAGTCTGAAAATAACCTTTCGTAACTGATTATGTAAAAAAAAATTTGCTGCCACCTTTAAAGATACTTTCCAAGTTGTTTTTCAGAGAAAGAGAAAATAGATAAGTTTTCAGCCTTGCCGTTGTTCTTATTTTGTTTTTATTGTTCATCAATTTTCAGGTTTATTATTTTTCTTTTAAAATTGTTCTTATAGAGAAATGAAGTTTATGTAAGTTAAGTTAGCTATGATTTACAGTTACAATAATAATCAAAAATTGAATTTTAAAATTTTAGAATATTCAATGATTTTGTTCCCCCATATTACTCAGTCCTCTTCAAAGTTCAGTACTTTTTCAGATTATTGCTAATGGCGGAAATCTTTAAGCCACAGGGCTTCTTGTTTTACGTTTATAATCACGAACAAAATTAATGAATGCCCATTTCCACTTTCCACTTCGATATTGTTTCAGGCTGTCCGAAAGATGTTTCTTCAGTTTCATCGAATGCAACATTGACATGTGGGAAAAGGGAGGTGGCAGGATCGTCATTTTTTGACAAATAATTCTCTGTATTTGTTTGTGCTTTTTCTCACGTCGGCGGCTATTCGTGAGGAAAGAAATAAAGAATGTGGAGAAAGTTGATGTTCCGTGTCACAGCCAAAACACAAGAAGAGATAATGAGGGTGCGTACGTATATACGCATAAGGCTTTTTGTCCTCTTGTAATTGATGCAAATAGCCACAAAAAAAGTGTTTATAGAATTTTGGAGCAGAATCAAACTCGAAATTTTTGTCCGAAATAAATATAAATATGTCATGAGATATTTTTAAAGTTATCATAAGGTTAAAAAATAGACCTGGGGAGGAGTGGTGATGATATTTGCTCTCATACATACAAGTTAATAATTAACTTTAATTTTTATTAGTACACCAACAATAGTAATGGTTTGTTCTTTTATTCACGATTTTGTTCTGTGTTTTTTTAACGTTGTCACAACATCAATAGCGGTGACGTTTAATGTCTTTATAGTGTGCTGTGTTTCTTAAATACACGTTGTTATATCTCTATGGTGATATTATTACTTAACATATGTGAGCAAAATTATTTTCTTGAAGTTATTTAGGTAGGTCAAACGCTAGCGTTGCAGCAAACAAGTAAGATGATCAGCAAGGTTAAACTATTTGTGATCTTAGGTATCGTGTTAGTCGTTGTTATTGTTGCTGTTATTGTCGGAGTTGTTGTTCATAAAAACAGCGACGACGACGACGAAGGCACCAAAATCGATGATTTTGTCGTTCAAACAGAATGTGGACCTGTAAATGGAATAACAGAAAGGGTTCTTGCTTTTTCGACTGTCAAGAACGTGACAACATATGTTTATAAAGGTATTCCTTACGCGAAACCCCCGATTGGTGATTTGAGATGGGCACCGCCTGTTCGGTTAAGTGATGACAAAAGAAATTGTTGGAAGGGTACGTTTATTGCGAAAAAATTTGGAAATAAATGTGCACAAGTTGTAAAGGGAAAGACTGTTGGTTCTGAAGATTGTTTATATTTAAATGTCCACACCCCAAATCTGAGAGGGAACTTACCAGTGTTTGTGTGGATACATGGAGGTGGCCTGATGTATGGTGAAGGCGAAACCTACGGTTATTCACCAGATAGCGAGTTTGTCGCATCCATGAATATCGTATCAGTCAGCATAAACTATCGTTTAAGCGCCTTCGGATTTTTAACATTGAAGGAATTAAGGAAAAATGGAACAGATGGAAATTATGGGATAATGGATCAAATACTAGTGCTGAAATGGATTCAAAGTAACATCAAAAACTTTGGAGGTGATCCAAACTCTGTTACTCTCTGTGGAGAAAGTTCTGGTGGTACATCTATATTCGCCTTGCTTGCTTCTCCATTAGCTGATGGATTGTTTCATAAAGCAATACCAATGAGTGGATCTCCTAAATTTGAGAAATCCTACATCGATGCTGAGAAAGAGAATCGTATTTTTATCAACAATAGTAAATGTAGAACGTTTACCACCTCAGACGAGATTCGAACATGCCTGTACGGTTTAAATACAGAAGAAGTGAACCAAGCTGTTCCAGGACAGGTATATCCATATTGGGATGGGCCAGACCTTTTTGATTTCCCAACTAAAGGATTCCTTGCTGGTGCTCTTGTTGTAGTTGATGGAAATGTTGTTCCTAAACCACCAAAGAATCTATCACAAATCAACTTCAATAGTGAAACGAATGTTTCTGTTCTGATGGGTTACACTGCCCAGGAGATTAACGTTGAACCAGTTAAAAGATTTATAGGCGAAAACGCTTCGTCTGAAGTTAAAGAATTTATTAAAGGTCGATTGGATAACTTTTTATCAACGTTTATGAATAAAGTGTGGGACGATTTATACAAGAGTCAAACTGAGAACTTAACAACAGATAGAGAGGCACAACTTTTATACGAAACCATGGCAACAGATGTTAGGGTGAGCTGCCCGACAAACAAGTTAGCAAAGGACTTCCGAAAAAGCAAGCATCATAACGTTTATCAGTATGTCGTGACCAATGCACCTGCGACCCTTATCTTCGCACCACCAATCATTTGGTTCAATGCATTTCATATTTGGGATACTTATGCTCTGTTTGGCTATAAGAGTATTATATTTGTAATGAAGCATAACGTTTCTGGCAGCGATATCGAGTTTATGAAATCAATTCGAGCAACTGTGCTGAAGTTTATGAAGGAAGGTTCGGTAGACTGGAAAACCACGCAAACTGGTATTTTCAATCAAGATGGTGGTGTCACTGTGATCAACGATGATTACCAACAAAGACAGTGCGAGTTTTGGAATGATGCTGAAAACGGTTTTGTTCCTTATGCTTGGATCAATTAATAGCGTTTAGCGAAGTTTGATTTATCTTTTTGAATTTTAAGTATACAGTGAAAAAGTCGTTGAGTATCAGTAATAAAAGTTGACTTCTTTTTTTAGTCAAAACACTTCCCTTCTTTTTTCCGATAACTTCTTTTTTATTTTTTTTTATTGTCATACTACCATGATTTCGAGGATTCTCGCAGCCATTTCGCCATTATCTTGTACATTGATAAAAAATACTAAATTAATTGCTAATTTGTAAGGAGGTTTCTGAAACACATTGTAAGGAGTAGCTTTCACCTTTCTCGGCTTCCATACATGTGTATGCCCGATGAAAAATTGTTCCTCGTTTCTTACCGCACGTTCGCAATCACTTCCGAAAAAAGATAATGCCTAAGATTTATGAAAAATACAACACCAGGCGGTGCAGGTGTTGTAAGTGCGGCGAGAAAACTAAAAGTGTTTAAAAGACTTGTAATTCTGCGGGTTGTAAACATGCGCTTGCTAACACGACACTACTGACCCGACGTTTCCAAAGAATTTGCGAGATTTTTTTTTATAATTTGATTTAATTTTTGATTTTATAACTGCGCGTTCTTTTCACTCCAATACCGGTATCGCGTCCGATGGGCGAAAGTAAAATATGATGCCTATAACCATATTTAAATTTGGTCAAAATTTAAATATGGTCGGGTATAGGCCTACAAGACTAATTTTTGTTGTTTGTTTTGTTTCTTTTTCTTGATTATTGACTTTGTTATATTCATTTATTGATTTTTTTTCCCTTCGTGACAATTTTTTCCTCAATTTGCATTATCTAGACTACCAAGCCTCCCTCATCTGTGTGATCAATTATAATAGTTCATTTATTCTAATGCCGTTCAATACGTTTTCAAGACTTCCGTATGATTATGACTGCTTCGTCTATGTTCTTTTTTCTCATGTTCATTTTGTTTTTATTTCTGATTGAATTTATTAGTAACGTTTGCACATACATTTATTATTTACGCATTTCAGCATTAAGAACTATTGTAATTTATGAACGTTTGAAATTATATGTCGATTAAAATAATACATTTTAGTTAACATTGGTTCTGTTAAATAAAATACACGCCCGAGTGGCTGGGTGAAATATATAGTATGGGTCGTTAAAAATAGATGTCCATCTTCTTGCTGTCTTAGTCTTACAAAAAAAACTTTTTCTGATGACAGCTAGTGCGATGCTTTTCCTACAGTTGTCTACCAATATATCTTAACTGACGGTGTTACCAGTTTTATTTTTCGCTATGTTTCCTCGTATTGTTTGTCAGACTTCTTTTATCGTATTTTTAGCCAATGGGTAATCCCGCAACTTAACAATACATGTCTAACCTTGTTCTCTATCGTTCTTGATTACATACTACTATTTAGACGGCAGAAGCGTGATTTTCATCTTCAAAAATGACTCGCTGATTCTTCAGGTCAAGTTTGTTCACGCTCTCGGTTCATATAATTTTGCCGATAGCATGGAATACTATCTGACCAAAAAAATATTTTCAACTGGCTGTTGTTTTTATTGGACAACACATCATCACATAAAAATTAAGTCTATTTCTTATACATTTGACAGTATTGCTGATATAACCTTTATGTACGTTGGACGTGAATTTTAGGGAATCAAAGCCATATCTTTGTTAGTTTTGAAGACCGTTTGATCAATTACGCTATTATCTCCAATGAAATTTATCATTTGGACCATTAAATACTGTTGTCATTGAACGATGAGCTTTCACCATCAAAAATAAAACGGAAAATGTATACAGTGCAAAATGACAAGTCTTGGACAGTAATCACACGTCATAAACAGAGCAAGAATTTATTAACACTTGGGTGAACTTATTGCAATGCAAGGGTATGCATATCCTCAAGCGTAATCTAGCAATTGATTGTGTTGAGACGCCTAAAACGTGATTCCATCCGATTCTCATTTTTTTGGCCAAACATTTCTTAACACGATGTATGCAGATTTCAGATGCAACAAAATTTTTTTTTTTTTGAGGCGACAAAATGTTCCTTGATAACTTTTATAGAATAGGATATCCGGAAAACTGCAAGTTCGTTCAGCATCGTTTCATCGATTGAATTTAGATACCCAGTATGAGCTGATGTCATCCGGAAATTACGTTTGTCTTCCCTACACAGGACACTTCACTCAATATATCAATGTTGATCAGTAAATTCTAAAGTAGTTATACTAACTATATTCATCTACTGTACTCTGAAACATATCCTGTAAATAATTAATATTTTCTTACAATATTTTATCATGGATACAAATATGACAATCCAAATTATTTTTGGTAATCTTTTAAATAGCATTCCTCTCTGATATCACCAAGTACCTTGAATAGGAACAAAATTATTAAAATGCCTGAAAAAAATCCTTCGAGCTGCGTCAGGTTTCTCGATTGAGATGATTTTCACTGTGTCAACCCAACATTAGCAAGAGGGTCACGGAAGGGTGTCAAAAATTTCCAAAAAAAGGTCGAGTACAAAATATAATTTAACCTAGGGAGCAAAAATTAATAAATTTCTAAATCCTAGAATCTACCTACATAACTCCTATAACGGACATTCATTTTTTGTCATTTTTTGTAAATAACTGAATTGTATATCCTCTTTGAAGATTTTCTAATAATAATAATGACACAGAAATAACTGTGTTCCATATCTAAATATCCATATCCCCTCTCACCCTCGTCCCGAGGGTTTTTTGAGAGATGACGTCGAAAAATCAAAAAGAAAAAAAACCTGGGGACAAGGGTGTATCCCGTGTTACGTTAGCAAAATTTTTTGGGTTGGGTGACAAGAATTGACCAGGAAACATCAAAAAAGTTCCCCCTCATAAGATTACCCCAAATATTTTACATTATAGTATTTTATTTCTTAAATATAATGCTAACGTGCTAACCTATCTATGAAAATAACTTTTTCGAAATTTAACTCCAAAATGCACTCCACTTTTTAAAACTACACTGAAAAATTCATAGTATGAAGTTTTCTGATATGTTTTTTTTTTGGGGGGGCGGACTATCGCCCTTCACAACCCAATACCCTCTTAATTAACAAAACCACTGGGAACCGTTTTTTTTTTTCTAGATCACCAATTTTTTTTTTATTTATTTATATTTTTTCTGTTGTACATATCTTCAGACAGACAGACAGACAGACTTCTTTTATCGTATTTTTAGCCAATGGGTAATCCCGCAACTTAACAATACATGTCTAACCTTGTTCTCTATCGTTCTTGATTACATACTACTATTTAGACGGCAGAAGCGTGATTTTCATCTTCAAAAATGACTCGCTGATTCTTCAGGTCAAGTTTGTTCACGCTCTCGGTTCATATAATTTTGCCGATAGCATGGAATACTATCTGACCAAAAAAATATTTTCAACTGGCTGTTGTTTTTATTGGACAACACATCATCACATAAAAATTAAGTCTATTTCTTATACATTTGACAGTATTGCTGATATAACCTTTATGTACGTTGGACGTGAATTTTAGGGAATCAAAGCCATATCTTTGTTAGTTTTGAAGACCGTTTGATCAATTACGCTATTATCTCCAATGAAATTTATCATTTGGACCATTAAATACTGTTGTCATTGAACGATGAGCTTTCACCATCAAAAATAAAACGGAAAATGTATACAGTGCAAAATGACAAGTCTTGGACAGTAATCACACGTCATAAACAGAGCAAGAATTTATTAACACTTGGGTGAACTTATTGCAATGCAAGGGTATGCATATCCTCAAGCGTAATCTAGCAATTGATTGTGTTGAGACGCCTAAAACGTGATTCCATCCGATTCTCATTTTTTTGGCCAAACATTTCTTAACACGATGTATGCAGATTTCAGATGCAACAAAAATTTTTTTTTTTTTGAGGCGACAAAATGTTCCTTGATAACTTTTATAGAATAGGATATCCGGAAAACTGCAAGTTCGTTCAGCATCGTTTCATCGATTGAATTTAGATACCCAGTATGAGCTGATGTCATCCGGAAATTACGTTTGTCTTCCCTACACAGGACACTTCACTCAATATATCAATGTTGATCAGTAAATTCTAAAGTAGTTATACTAACTATATTCATCTACTGTACTCTGAAACATATCCTGTAAATAATTAATATTTTCTTACAATATTTTATCATGGATACAAATATGACAATCCAAATTATTTTTGGTAATCTTTTAAATAGCATTCCTCTCTGATATCACCAAGTACCTTGAATAGGAACAAAATTATTAAAATGCCTGAAAAAAATCCTTCGAGCTGCGTCAGGTTTCTCGATTGAGATGATTTTCACTGTGTCAACCCAACATTAGCAAGAGGGTCACGGAAGGGTGTCAAAAATTTCCAAAAAAAGGTCGAGTACAAAATATAATTTAACCTAGGGAGCAAAAATTAATAAATTTCTAAATCCTAGAATCTACCTACATAACTCCTATAACGGACATTCATTTTTTGTCATTTTTTGTAAATAACTGAATTGTATATCCTCTTTGAAGATTTTCTAATAATAATAATGACACAGAAATAACTGTGTTCCATATCTAAATATCCATATCCCCTCTCACCCTCGTCCCGAGGGTTTTTTGAGAGATGACGTCGAAAAATCAAAAAGAAAAAAAACCTGGGGACAAGGGTGTATCCCGTGTTACGTTAGCAAAATTTTTTGGGTTGGGTGACAAGAATTGACCAGGAAACATCAAAAAAGTTCCCCCTCATAAGATTACCCCAAATATTTTACATTATAGTATTTTATTTCTTAAATATAATGCTAACGTGCTAACCTATCTATGAAAATAACTTTTTCGAAATTTAACTCCAAAATGCACTCCACTTTTTAAAACTACACTGAAAAATTCATAGTATGAAGTTTTCTGATATGTTTTTTTTTTGGGGGGGCGGACTATCGCCCTTCACAACCCAATACCCTCTTAATTAACAAAACCACTGGGAACCGTTTTTTTTTTTCTAGATCACCAATTTTTTTTTTATTTATTTATATTTTTTCTGTTGTACATATCTTCAGACAGACAGACAGACAGACAGACAGACAGACAGACAGACAGACAGACAGACAGACAGACAGACAGACAGACAGACAGACAGACAGACAGACAGACAGACAGACAGACAGACAGACAGACAGACAGACAGACAGACAGACAGACAGACAGACAGACAGACAGACAGACAGACAGACAGACAGACAGACAGACAGACAAAAATCCACGGGGTCGCCTGTCCTTTATAGATCACATTTCGTGTTTCCGTAACAGGACGCGTCTTTCGCGGACAGACAGACAGACAGACGACAGCTATTATTAAAGAGACTAGTCGTTAACCCGTGGAAAAATCCACGGGGTCGCCTGTCCTTTATAGATCGCATTTCGTGTTTCCGTAACAGGACGCGTCTTTCGTGGACAGACAGACAGACAGACGACAGCTATTATTAAAGAGACTAGTCGTTAACCCGTGGAAAAATCCACGGGGTCGCCTGTCCTTTATAGATTGCATTTCGTGTTTCCGTAACAGGACGCGTCTTTCGCGGACAGACAGACAGACAGATAGACGACAGCTATTATTAAAGAGACTAGTCGTTAACCCGTGGAAAAATCCAGGGATCGCACGTCCTTTATATATCGCACATTTCGTGTATCCGTCGCACAACGTTTTTCTCGCACACAAACAGACAGACGGAATACGGCTATTATTAAAGAGACTAGTCGATAACCCGTGGTTAAATCCACGGGTTCGCCCGTCCTTTATGTATCACATTCCGTGTTTCCGTAACACGACTTTTTTCTCGCGCACAAACAGACAGACGGAATACGGCTATTATTGAAGAGATAAACGGTTTATGGTAATGTATTTACTTAACTGTAACTAAATTATAAACATAAATGTGCTTATGACTTACTTGTAATGTTATACAGTAGATGGTACAGCTTTTACGCTGTAACGATACAGTGATATATTTATGTAGCTAGTTTTACACACCAGTCATACATTGTTTTAACTAATCAAAAAACATAAGTTGCATAGTTGTCCATTTTAGGCGCCAACTTTTCCTTCTTTTTGTAGTTTCTTGTATAAGTTGCAATTTTTTGTACACGCCGCTTTAACAGACAGGCATTTGTTATTGTCAGATTTCGAGTTGGTTTTACAATGGTTATAAATTCCTGTACACATATATGAACACGTAAACGCGTCAATCTTTTTAATCCCACGATAGATGATACTTTCAAATTCCTTCACCCATACTGGATCAACTGTGTCTTTTGCGTATGTCATGGCAAAAACTGTCCCAACCAAGATACAAAGAATAACGTTGTTCATCATCTTGAATATCTCTCGAAGTATCTATAAGAACGACAGTGAAGTGAATGCATTTCGCTGGTCCTCATAAAAATCTTAAAGTGAGAAATTTTGGGGATTAAAAGGTTTATGTAAACTTTGGAACATATTTTTGCAATTGGAAGCTTTAAAAACACGGAGCCAATGTTTGTGTTTGAAATTCTTTGTAATGAAAAATAAGTCTCAATTTTTGTATTTTAAATATATTTCCATGGAAAATAATGACAAGAATGTAAGCACATGTATCGAAATGAAATTGTTAAACCTACAAAAACTCTTTAGTATTTACAAGGTCTTGGTAAATTTTTTCATAACTTTTCGCTCATTTTATTGGTCGAGGTTAGAAATTGTGAAAACTGTGTTAGAGTTGTGGAAACCTGAAAAACTAAAAACTGGTTTCCTGATCGGGAAAATTTTTTTCCCATTTTATAGCGAGATCCTTTTCCTTATATAGAAAAAGTTCCTAGATATTGTATAGAAATAATTTCCGTTCCGTTTGATCCAAATTGATACGGTTAATATAGTGTAAAGACATATTCTGGTAAAAGAAGAAGTGGAACGTACCAAGGACAAGAAGACATAATCAAATGTTGTCAGTTTTGTGTAGCATTTTGAAATTGTTGATTACTGGACGTTGCTGCAGCAGATAGCCAGAAGACCCAGCAGTGTAATTTTTCTTTACACCAGGAAATCGAAACAGTTAAGATGACGCAAGTGAATGCTCTGCGGTCAGAATACAGAATACTGACCGCGCTATTTTATTTCTATTTTATTTTTGTCCAAGAATGATCTCACTTATCCGAACAAACATAATTAATTCTCCTGTTAGTTAAAAGGATAAGATGTTTATGCTCATTGGTTGATTTTATTTTCGGGGTTTGCTCTGAGAAAGTATTTTGTGTTTATTGGTGGATTTGAATTTTAGCAATTTGCTCTGATACATTCGTTTGCGTCTAAACTTTTGTATGAGAGAAACCAATATTATTATTCTCGAATAAAGCTTCGTTAACTAGGCTATGCAGCAAAAGGAGCTGTAGGTCAATGACTCACTGAAACAATAGTCTTGAATATTATCCGTTTCCTAACCAGCTGAGTTACACATTATAGCCTTCAGCCTTTAACAAAATAACTTAAGAAGTTAGCTGGCTTGTAACTTGGTTGCACCTAATAATATGAGCTGCTATCACTATTAAAATCCTTGAAATTTTAGACACTTCAGTAAAAACCAAACACTTAGCTAACCTTCTATAGGCTGAAAAAAAATAACATTACATTTCTTTAAACATGTGCAAGTTTAGCAACTAAATAACAAACATAAACACATTCATTGTACATTGATTGTTCAGATAGTATCGAGAATATAATCAAGTCTTATACTTATATTTGGGTACTTTACCACAAAAAGTAGTTTAATATTACTATATGACGAGCACATTTTGACCAAGGATTAACAAAAATACTATTTACATGTACAAGAAAAAATGAGTCACAAAAAATGTTGCTATATGTGTTGTAAACCAAGTTAAATTTTAAACCAAGTTGACTAAAAGTCAAGTTGGTTTAAACCAAGTAGTCCTGCACATATTATAGTAAACCAAGTTAACTATTTCGAGTTATTATTTTGTTTTTAAACCAAGTTGATCCCATGCATCAATTTAACTCGCTCCATTGTATCTAGTAAAGTCCCCGATCTAATTAAGTCTGGATAATAAGGCAACAGGCTAAATTGGGTTTATAATAGGCTTAAGTGATTGATGAGACATTTAAAGTTAAAAAGATGTATTTTTGAAGCTAAAATATATGTACAAGGATTTTACACTTCAAGTACAAAAAGAGTGTGTTGTGGCTGAAATTTTTTCATCAACCTTCCTCTTCCACTTTGGCGTAATTGGACCGTTCTTCAGGCAATCGTAAAACTTCACTTTGCCGTCTATGTTCAACAATGAAGTGTAATGAGCTACGCTTCCTCTACGGTGTAACGTAGTGCCCATCCATGTATACCTGAAATTCGAAATAAATTACTATAAACGTGATCATGATAAAATAATATATAGCATCCTTATACCTGAAATAGTTAACGACTTGTGTAAAGCAAATAGTGAGAGTCGATTAAATTTTGCTAACCTGTCAAATTAACTAACAATTTTAGTTACCTTTCTCCTACTGGAAGGATGATTTCTCGTTGAATGTTCTTTAATCCTGTTCCATATAAGCTTTCCACAGATATCGGCAATATAAGTGGGAAGCATCTGAATTTTTGTTGGATCATAGGATCTCTTTCCATTGCAGCACGGGTTGCTTTTTGCTCTAAAAATAGACATCACATCCACATGGTGAAATATGGACAATTTATAAAATAGGGATATTTCGAAAACACTTACGTCAAGCTATTTTTATCCCAATGGATGAATTTCCTTTTGGGTAATGGTTTTTCCAGTGGTCGCAAACATGGCGCATCAAATGATCCAACCAACCATCCAATGATGGCAGTTGTGAATAAAGATGCACTCGCACCGTCACCAGTGTTCATTTGTGGAATAACAGAGGCTGTTTGACTAAGATTCTTTGACTGACAAAACTCACTACTGCAGTTGGACTGGATGTCATAGTCCAAAAGAAACTTCAGAAATCGTGTAAACCAGGTGATTTCGTCGCCAAAAAAGTCTAACGTAGCATTCAATTCCTCAATTCTACACATCTCTGCCAGGTTTATTTTCGCTTGCATGAAATCCTTAAGTGCTGCTAACTCTAAAACTTCGGCAATTCTTTTCTTCGAAGAGAAGTGTATTCCAACAAATTAGTAAGCAAAACATTTTTGCCTCTACTTATAGTGCTTATAAGAGCAAGCCAATTGTTAACTGGACAAGTATTTGAAATATAAACCGTTTCGCTGTCGCGAACAGACGATCCACCAAAAGTAGGAAGATCAGATAAAGCCTTTTTTCTGCGATACCGATCCATTATCTTTTTTTTCACTTGAAAATGAGTTTCCACATATATCTTCCCCTGGTGACATCTGGAGTGACATGTTTTTTCTTCTTTTTTACACAGGCACAATTTAGTCAGACACAATTTTTCTTGCATTTACAAAACGTGATTAACTCCTGGTTTATCGAGTCACGCCCTGCAGCTTCGCATAATGAAATCTCCTCATTTTCATTTGAAATCACAACCTTCCCAGGGTATGAAACAATTTCTGATGTGGAAAAATATCCTCCGATTTTGCCATGCTGGCAAACTACTTTGTACATTGGTGTGTTTTTAAGTTTGACAATCATCGCAGGTACTCTCTTCATTGCAACTTTCGCCCTATCAATTTTAGGGACTTTTACAGCAAAATTATCACTGACCTCAAATGTCCGAACAACGATCCGCTTTTTTTTGAGAACTGTTTTTTCATTCTTATTACGTTGATGGTAGTGTTTTTACGTACTTCATCGCGGATTTCCCTTCTACGTGGTGATGTTTCTAAATCTTCCATAATGTTCTTTCCATTTTCTTTGAACTCAACAAATGCCATCAATGCTTTCCCTGATAAATACAAAACCTTGTCTATGAGGAAGTATTGTACACTTACACGTACTCAACTTCACTTTCCTGGTCATACAGCAACAAGTAATCGTGTAAGTAAGCGTTTCAAGTTTCATTTCTTTTGGAGGACTACCTTCTGATGGTTTCTGGGGTTTTTCGCTTAAAACAAACTCTGGTAAAAAAGTCGATATCACTATCTGTGGAGAAGAACGAGTCTGTTTCTTGTGCCTTTGAGTGCTTTTGCACTCTGGGAGCAGGCACTGGCCTTTTTAATAGTGTTCTTATTTTCCGTGGGGCAGGTACCGGTTTTTTTAACGGTGTTTCTTCTTTTCGTGGAACTGGTCGTGGCCTAGGAACGGGAGGAACTGAAGAAGCGCTGCATTTATCATCACCATCGCCGTCATTATCAACCTGTATCATTTCATTATCTGCCTCATCCAATTCATCTATTTCTTCTAGACAGTCACGGATATCCTCTTCCTGTAATACACTATCGACCGAGTTGATTGGAAACCTTTCCATGGTGTTAGGGAGTTGCCCAAAAACCACTTCGAATGGACTTTTTTTTGTAGCTCGCGATGATTAAATGTCAAATCAAGTTAACTAATTGTCAAACCAAGTTGACTAAATGTCAAACCAAGTTAACTGAATGTCAAACCAAGTTGATTAAATGTCAAACCATGTTGACTGGATGTCAAACCAAGTTGACTGATTGTGAAACCAAGTTGACTGAATGTCAAAACAAGTTGACTGAATGTTAAACTAAGTTGACTGGATGTCAAACCAAGTTGACTGAATGTCAAACCAAGTTGACTAAATGTCAAACCAAGTTGACTAATTCTCAAACCAATTTCACCAAGTGATAAATAAAGTTGACTGAAAACGAACAGGAAAAATTACATCGGATTTGTGGAAACCAAGACGCCCATTCGTCGCTTTGAAGGTCCCGTTGTTTGCATGATATCATATCCTCGACACAAGCATTAGTTCTTTCAACTATAATCCTTGCACCCATGGAGATCGTGCTTTGCCATTGTGCTTTGCCATTTATCAACTTGCAACTTCCTGACCATTGCTTAACTCAACTTATAATTTCGTTCACAAATTCCTTTCCTCTGTCTGAATGGATTATGTATGGGAGGCCAAAGTACGTAAAGACAAGAACTACCATATTGGAAGCAACTTCAGACGCTTCTTTCTTCTCCATTGGAAAAAGAACATGAAATATACTGAAATGGTCAACAACATGTCCAATCCATTTGAAACTACCATCTGCTGAGGTTGACATGATAATTAAATCGATCTGAAATGAAATTAGATTTGATAGAATGTTATAATTCCTGATACATATTGTTCTTGATCAAAAACAATGTCTTCAGAGTCACCCATATCTGAATACGTTGTGGAAACCCTTTCGAAATTATCGGTTTCAAAGGTGCAACAATATTTTGGTGATGTTTAACGTACATGTGCTACAAAGTTGAACGAACTTCTGAACTGCAAATCGAGGAAAGTTTGCGTTTTCAGTTTTCAGCTGGAAAACAAAATATCTTGGGTTATTGTTTCAGTTCATATTAACATTTCTAAGGTGGGCAGAATTGCCAACTACCATACCTTGTTAAATGTATTAAGGTATCCTGAATGATTCATCTGCAAGTAATGTACCCTGTGTAGGATGTCAAATATATCCTCTTTAGCAGCTACGCGTTTCACTTCTGCTAATTGAACAGTATTTTCTGAACATTTCTAAAGAGATATTTTTAAAAACATTAACAAAGAATGCCTAACACGTGCCTTTCACAACAAACACAGCCACTCCATCAACGGTAAATTTCAAAAATTTCAAAAAAGAATTTCATTGTGTTCGAAAAGAAATTATTTTCCTTCAGTTGATCGAACGTTACTATTGTCAGAAGACATGGTTTCTACATAGACATGTATTTTATTCTTCGCCCAAATGTCCATCTTTTTGTGAAAGACTTAATTTCTATGTTTTCATCAGGCTACCAGGTACTAAATGACTTATAAACCATTTAGCCGGGCGCTCCTTGAGAAAACAGCAACTTCGGTTGATTGCATGGACCTCACTGCGCTTGGTCCACGACGTCACAACCTCGGCCGCTATATTCCCGTAGCGCCCGGTTAAACTTGTTTATAAGTCATTAATATTAATTGTAACAATTCTTAAAAAAATCTTGAATACAAAACTCTAAGAATCCTATATTATAATACGCTTGTGTGAGTGACTATGTAAGTCCACAGCAGCAAAGTCACGGGTCATTTTCTTATGGCTTCGTGCATTGTCTTCCCAAAGCGTTGCATTACGCTAAAATTTACCAAAAAATAAGCAAGGCGCCAAACGGGAAGCCAGGAGGGTCCATTTGTTATTTATGCTACAGCGCCTTACGCGGCTGTAATGTTATAAATAATTTATTCCGTGTCGTATCTCCCGGAAACAATTGTTTATAAACTGGATAAAGAAAAACGAAGTGAAAGAGGCCGTACCTTTTTATACATCTTTTGTACTCATCTCCCTCTGAATTAATCCTGAAAATGTTAATTCCAAGCAGTTAGTATAAAGCTTGTTTGTTCTTCTTTATCTTCCATTTTTGTGTTTTGGGACCGAGGTTGCTACTTTTATAAAAAAATATATCGCATTCGAATATAATTCGATTTCAAAATGTAAAAAACACAAACTGTTGTTGTCGAGTATAAAAAGTTGGCGTTATTAGTTATAAATATTTTATAAAGAAGAAAAACGTACGATGATATAGCGTCACAAAGAGTACTGATTGGAAATGTATCAGACAATTGTATACATTTCCAATCCGTTCTCTTTGGGACGAAGCGAAATTTAGTAATCGAAGTAAAACTTCTCCTTACTAACTAATCAAAATTAATTTAATTAATCTACGTAGCTGAAATGTTCGAAATACCTCATATTCTGAACTCTGCAACTTTTGTTTAGTCCAAAGATTTATCATGTTCCCTATGATAGGCATTAGACTTCAAATTGAGATTAGCTGATATGGATGAGAACATTGTGATACGACAACAGACCCAGTAATGGTAAGCGTAGTATGTGTAAACAAATCGAAAATTTCCATCCTCGATGTTAAATGGAACACCTTAGAAAATCATTTTGTTAGATAGAGACGTTTTTTCTTGCTTTGGTAAAATCTCTTATTTGGTTATTTTGGGTGTCTTTATTGGAAAGAAGGGAAATAATCCTTTCTCCATATCTCCTTATATGAAATATGCTAGAAAAGTATGCATGTCTGGGGTTTAGTTCTTTATGGTAGCCTAAGTGATTGATTTCTGCTGAAAATTATGGCTCTGATCTTTAACGATTTGCAATGTGTATAATACTTGAAGCATTTTTTATGAAACTCTAAATAACGAGTCACGTAGACATTTTTGTTATTTCATATTGCATTCATCATTGCTAGCAAGAAGAAATCGGTTCCGTTATACTGTTTTTCCATTTTTCCCTATCGAACGATTCCATCAATTTTTTCCATGGGATGGAACACAGAAATGCTGCCAGCAGCACAACTCAAATTTTACCTGTACGGGAAGAACTGAATTGATTTTGCCAATATTCTGGTCTGCAAATTATCACAATGACACCTAGTTATCCCAAAGATTCCGATTCAAGTTATATAGATACTTACGTCCTCAAGAAGCTTTAAGAAAATTTTCACCTTTACACGCGGCTTAACGCACTATATGCCTAGACTATTTATTGTTTATAAAAATATTATGACACGATTAAGAAATTTAAAAACCTTCTGAAAAGCGCACATTGCAACAAACAATATGTCGCTATTTCTCGTATTTTTGCTGACGTCAGCAATTAACCATCTGGCCGAATTTTATATTATTTATTACTGTTATATCTGCCAAATAACTTTAAGATTAAGCCATTCAACTTCAAAAAATTTGGATCAGGAAATGCTTATTAAGTTTTCGTAAAACTTTGTGTCGTGGTTCCCCTAGATTAAAATGTCTAAATTTCAAGAATTGTCTTTTACCTGTTTTCTGACAGCAAATTCATCTTAGAATGCCGTGGCAAGTAGTGCTTATGACAAATTTAGGTTTTTATTGCGCTTTCTGGCACATTTTCCAACCAACCGCAAATATAACTGCATAGCAACGCCCATAGCAACCATTTTCACATTTTTAGACAGCTTTTCGGCCCCTCCGTCGATGTTTAATTCTTTGCAATAGCTAGATGATACTTTAGGGCCTCCTAAAGCAATATATGACAGTTCTCAATATTAAATGAGGTGTTCCACATGCAGTCTGAAAGCTGTCTTAACGATGCACCCTGCGAAGTGAACTCGTCATCAATTAGACTTAAGACTTAAGGTCTTAGGTATTTGGTGCTTTTCAGGTCGAAATAGTGCTGCCGTTCACCTTTTGTCGATCCACAAGTCAAGAATGTCCATAAAATAATCTTTAAACAAGTTTTTTGCCGTTTAAGTTCGGAATCCACGCGAAACAAGAATTCTCAAGATCGAAGCACCCACGCTTTACAATTTCTTCTGTCGATGCATGCATTAGTACCACCTAGTGTTTAAACGAAACCGATTTTTAAATGGAAGTTTTTTCTTTCAGTTATTTTGTCGAGATATTGCCTGTTTCGCCCTGTTTTTGCTTTTCTTTCGTCCAAAAAATACCGCAACAGTTCTCTGGAAGACGAGTCAGCCTTGCGAAAGCTGAAAGATGTTGAATGTCAGGGGTGTGGGTGGTAGACAGCATAAATAAATTGACTTTTCTTCTTTAAATAATCGAATTAAGTGAAGTAACATATGCGTAGGAAAATGTGTTCAATATAATAATATAATTATAAACTAGAGATAACGAATCAAATTATAGAGAGAATTGCTAACGTGAAAAAATACTACATGCGCAACCTCTGGGTCAAATCATTGTTTTGAAACTAAGAACAATCCAAGTTTGAATTTTCTACAAAATAAGAACAATCCAGGATGTAAATTATCTTGTAATTCTATCTCAAGCTAACGATAATTGATTCCATTTGCGACTGCTTCTTTTATCACCTACATTAACTGCGTAAAACACTTAGAGCCTGATTATATGAGGCGAGTTGGCTCGGCGTTGACCCGGTTGGCGGGTCAACCCGTTTGCAAAAATTACGTATTATATGGGAAAAGTCAACCCGGGTCAAGACCTACACTGGTGCCGGGTTGAAAAAAAGTGCGCATATTTTTTTAAAAATGGCGGATGCAAGATGTGAACAAACAAGCGAAATTAAATCAAAATTATCATTAAGTATTTTGGTCGCCAATAATTTGTTATTCCATATCCAAGGTGTTCTGTATTTGTCATTGCTTCGAAGAAATCGCCTAATACAGAACATATTGACATATTTTTTAACAAAACGAAGGAAACTCTTAAAACGTTTGAAACACCAACAGGGAAATCCACGCAATATGCTCCACAAGTTCTAAAGTCCATTTAAACTTCTTGTCTGCTGCTTCGCTTGCCATTATTGTTTTTCCTCTGTTTTGGATCACAATGCGCATGCTCTTCTTTTTCAAACCGGCCCTGGCTCGGCAAAGTGATATTATATGAACCGAGTCAACCCACCTAACCAACCTGTCCCGGGTTGAAAAAACGAGCCAGCTCGCCTAGGCGGGTTGACTCACCTCATATAATGTCAAATATATTTTTTGTAGTGATCTGCCATTATGCCGAGCTGTTTAATTTTATCATGCTGAGCATGTGGCGAGCCAACACCGAGCCAACTCGCCTCATATAATCAGGCTCTTAGAATTGGTTGGACTGATTATCAGTACATTTATGAAGCTCCGTTTGCAACAAAACACTCATTTTTTCAGCTGAGAAGTAAAATTCTTATACAAGAACATCATTGGGCCCAATTCTGAACAAAATAAGAAGTGTGCAGTGTATAAAAAATAAAATTACCATATATTGTCTTAAAATGAGAGAAATGCTTTATCTACATTTTAAAAATTGTGAATACTTCACACATTTTCACCTCGTCGTTTAAGTTCTTGTTTTGCTTCGTAAATACAACCTGTAGCCCGTTCTTGCATTTCACAAGCCATTCTTATCGTTATAACACCGAAATTGTCGTCCTTTTCTGCAAGTACTCTGTCGTGCCATTTATCGAGTCGCACAATTATATGTTCCAATGCGTTTACAATACCATGTAAGACACGAGTATATGTATTGTACGTGATGTTACTTTCATGAATTCGTATATATTCGTCTAAACCCTTCAAATAGTCTTTTAAATAATTCTGGTTAGACATTTTGGTCGTATCTTAATGTATAATTTCTAGCTAAATTAAAATAAAGTCACAAAAAAGTTAGGGAGAAACTTTCACGTTATCATTGATCCTGGATCATAAGTTTTAATCTAGGTAAGAAGAAAATTTCCTCAATTTATCTTTCCGTTGTTAAAAAAAGTTAAAAAGTCATCGCGCTTAGCATGTGTGTTGAAATTTCTCCTCGATGGACTTATTATTAAACACTTTTTTTAAGTATCTGCTGGTAAACGTTGGATACAGGGATTTTCATGTGTTCAACTTATGTAACTGGAGAGTAACATCCTGCGAAGTAACTGAATTGGTTGGTTTTAGCAAGATTTAGAGCGTAATTGTTCAACCAGTGTCGTTTATGCCTGGGATGTATGCGAAAAAACAGCAAGTGTCTAGCAACAATGACATTCTTTACCACTAACTGCTTATTTACACCCGTTAAAATGATGTAATACATTACAAAACCTTCTAAACCAAACGGGTTAAGGTTTAAAAGAAAAAAGCGCTATACGCACCGAATACTACGCGTACAACTGCGAAGATTGATAATTGTTAAAAAAGACATTCTCCTTGACTTTTTTAGGAATGGAAATTTTCATAATGTGGTATTTTCATAACCTAGGTCAACTGTTTTAGCCTAGATACCACAAAGTTTACGGTGTCCAGAGTCTACTCTATCTCTGGGAACCTACCTTTCCGAATATTTATAACTATCTATCTTTAACCAAGAGAGTCTGCATCGTCAATAGCTGGCGGAAAACAAAAAAAACATGACAATGTTTTAAAATACCAATTGTCGGTATGTAGAAATAAATATCTACCAAACTTTAAAGGAAAATATTTAACTGCTAATATTTGTATATTTCTTGTTCCATAACTTTGAAAATAGCTGCTAGCTAACTAAATAAAACACGATAAAAGGTTTATCGCCACGTTAAATTTATTTTGTACCAGCATTTGTCAGCTCACAACAGTATGGTGGCCGAGAGTTGCCATTAATAAAAAACAATTAAACATTCAAAACAATTCAATTTTAAATGTAATTTTAAAATTAAAATAAAAATTCATTTCAATTTAAAAAATAAAAACAAATTTAATTTAAATCCAATCTCCATCCTTGGCCGAGGGCTGTCAAAGCTAATTAATATCGAATTTGTTTTTAAATTGATTTGAAATCATATTTTAAAAAAATTAAATTGATTTGACTCGTGGCCGGGCATTGCCAAAAATGGGGTTCAGGTATATGGTGTTTAATTCGACGCAACAAGGATAACAAAACATGGCCGAAAACAACAACAAACGTGATGCGAAGAATAGGAAAGAAGATTGGGCAAACTTTGCAGCTACGATGAAGGGTAAAAGATTAAGGCGAACTAGCAATGAACGAGAGGAGAAAAAGGTTGATCTGGGAGCTAACATTATCAGATCCAAGGAAATGATTGTGCAGCAACTTGATAGCCAGCCGTCTGGTGTTGCCATGAAATACAGGAAAGTTGGGCCCCAAGTCTTTGTGGAATATGATTACGACGAAATTAGTCTTGATAATATTAAGAAGGCTTGTCACAAGCATTTTTATAATGAATTACCTACAGGAATGTCATGTGATATCGTAGCATCACAGAATGGACCCTCATGCACAAAATTGTCCCATATCACAGACTTTAAGAAACTTTTTGTACGATTTGTGAAGGATAGTACAGAAAGAAGTTATGGTGCATTTTCATCTACTTCAAAGTCATTCTCTAGTGCAGTATATCAACGAAGTCCGTTTGAAGCTATAAGTGTGAACACCACAAGCAGATTGCCAGCAAAATCAGTGGCATTAACACACAAGACTAAATCCACTACAAAACATACGGCACCAAAAAGTTTGTCTATAGCTTCTATGTTACGCCTGGGAAAAGTTATTAAAACTGCACAAAAGCCACCTACTGCAATAGAAATGTATGAATTTGACATACACAAAATGTCATGGAGCACACCCAAAATATCCCACTTCTGTATTGAAGAAACACCACTTGGGCAGGGAGGTTTTCGAAAGGTTTATAAATGCACGTGTGAAGGGAAAGAGTATGTTTTAAAGAGATTTTTGGATTTAACTATTAAATCCATGGATGAACTTAATGAACATTTGGAAGTAAAAGAATCTCCCGAAACATTAGCAAGAAAAGCTATTCAAATGCATGCATTAGCATATAATTTTGCTGACCAGCTGAGATTGAGCTTAAGTCCTGAAATGCATAAAATTTTTGGAAATACGTTTTCCTACAACAAAGCCAAGCTAGGAAAAATAATTGGTGATAATGAATTTGTAATGATCGAAGACTTTATATGTGGACATTTTAGGAAGTACATCAACAATGATGGTAGTATTGATGAAGAAAAGGACGAGTTGGTTCGCAAAGCAGAATGCTTGGCCCATTTTTCTTACCAAAAGTCTAAAAAACAATTAATCTTACTTGATATTCAAGGATCAGGGCATACACTTTTTGATCCAGAAATAGCGACAGCCGTGGATTATATGGAGCAAAAAGAACTTGTATTTTGCATGGGCAACCTATCCGTTCATGCATGTGTAAATTTTGTGGCTTATCACACCTGCAATGAATATTGTAGAGCACTTGGACTGGAATGTTTAGAGTAACTATTTTTATATTTTATGTTTCCTACCTTCTGTTATGTTAGCACTGTAACTGACCGCAGTTAAATATGACTTAACTGAGATTGCATTTGGAGTATTAAAGAGTCTTAATTTTAAAGATACAGAAAGCATCAGCTAGGGATTTCTTATAAATAAATACTAGTCAACATTTTTTAGTTATTTTTTTTGTTATGTTCATACTTAATAAATAGATATGCTTTTACATAGTCTGTTGGGTCTAACGTTAATGAATCCAGAATCTGTTCACATTGTTTCCTAAAATCAGGATGCAAGTAATCATTTCCATACTGCAATACATTTGACAATTCTGCAACATTCTTTAGCTCCTCTTCTGTTACTTGAAAACCTAAGAGACAGATTAATTGGGCTAATGTTCTATTTTGTTCTTGACAATATATTTGTTATTAAATGATAGTATAGTATATAAAAATTATGTTCTTTTTAAAAGTGTACAATTTATGTTAACATTAAAGAAAAAAGAGAAAGTTCTTACCACATTCTTCTAACCCATATCTCTCTGGAAAATCGTAAATGTGGTTAGGTTTTCCTTCAGGCAACATTGTATTTCGCTGATATCGTATGCGATGTGTATTCCACACTATTTCCTTAAAATCGTCTAATTCTTTTTGTACAAGTGGAATCATGATAAAAGCCAGCAGGTCTCTAAAAAAAAAAGCAGTATAAAAACACCTTTTTATAGTTCTAGAATAATTTTATAGTTCCATTTTTGAGAATGATTTTTTTAAAAGATTTGCCTGTCACAAGAGTTATTGGAATCATAATGATTTTCTGTGATAAGCCAGTTTAACCCCTCCTTGAAGTACTTTTCAAGTCTTTCGTGCAGCTCCTTCCACCAGCGCTCAATCTAAAACGACAAAAGTGACCTTTGGATATACATATATACCTTATACTGAGTATAATTAAAAGTCATAACTTTTTAACTTTAAAATCACGAAATTTACAAATTCTCAGACCTTGAAATAAATAATTATACCTGGTTCGAAGTTGAAGGACCATAGTAAACAGAATCAGTTGGGTCAGCAAGATTGCCCTTATTATTACGTAGATCCATTCATCTCATTCTCCACTGCAGCCGTCACCTTGCTTATGCTAACTCCATAGTCAGTGTAATAAATATTAAAGTGTCTTAAACGTCTATCTAGGGTTCTAAGACTCCATTTGTAATTAGAGAAATCTCTCATCATATAGTCCATTATCTCGACTCGCTGCATGCCTTGCAACACATAAGTGCTAAGGACTTTTTTCAACTCGTTGTCGAAACGCCAACCATTTGTTACAAGCGCCATGTTTGTTTACACTTTTCCCGCGCAAGCTCTGCGGGGGAGTGTATTTATATAATGGCAGTTCCCGGCCAGGTCACAAAACAAAATTAATTTTAAAAATGATTTTAAAAATGATTTAGATTTAAAAATTTAAAACAATTTAAGTTGCATTTTATTTTAAAATTGTTTTCACAACCAATTTAAATTTAATTTTAATTTTTTTTATTAAATGCGTTTTTTTTCGTTTGGCAGCTCTCGGCCACCATACAACAGCTATAAATACAGGTTTCTAATTTATTTATAAGAACAGAAAAGCCATATTACAATATTAATACACATAAAGGCATTATTAGGAAAATGTATTGGATTACCTATTAAGTCTTTGTTTGGAAGTTTCTGTCTTTGAATGACAAGCATTCCTTTTCTTTAAGAAAGCAATTACATGCTTTTTGGTAACTATAACAAAGTTATTAACTCAGCAAGGCGATCGCACTCCATACTCTCCTGCAGCAGTACGTTCTCCGATCAACGGAGAGATATCTATGTATTCGGACACTCTTACTATGTAGTTTAGTTTTAAAAACATAAGTAGACTTGCAGCTACTACACAAAAATTTATAAATAACAGTAGAATCAAGTTCTGTTCTTATTTCCTAAGCCTGTTTTCAGTCAGATTTGTTTAATTTTGTTCTCTCAATACCAAAAACATAGTTGAATAATTCGGCCAACGTCGTTCCCAGTAACAAAAATATCATGTTAATTGCGTATCTTATTCACAAGATCCACAAGACGTGTGTTTGGTTTAGTCATAAAGTTTTGAACAAAGGTAAGCCTATTCGTGCATGTCTAACACAATGCCAGCGCCTATGTGCCCAAGTTTTGCTTCGATGTTTCTGTGGAGTCACTTTTCCGAAACTTGTTTTGTTCAAAATTCAACAGAAGCTGTCTAAAGAAATTCTACAGAAGGACAAGCCCAAATAGTCAAACGTCCTGTGTTTTTGACTTGTTCACTCAGCTAGCTGTGATGTAAAAACCTAAGTTAGGGGGGGGGAGGGGGTGAAGAGGGACGCGACTTTTGAAGTTAAGCTGACGCAAAGGTAATTTAGCTAACTAGTCGCTTTTAGAAAATGGAGTATTGTTGAGTTGTATTGTCACAAAAGTAACTTTTGTTTTGTTATTGCCTGACGTGCAGAGAAGGTAGATTATGGAATATAATTAGGCGTAGCGTAGTAACAAAATACGTTTTGTTGTTGAAAGTGTAGACTGCTTTAAAATGAGAAAACAACGCAGACAACTGTATTAAATAGTATTAACTTTTTGAACATATATTTCAATAGAATAACAAGGTCATAGAAATACATTTGATTTTGATGTAAGCATTTAATGTAAGCATTATCGATTCAAGCTTGTTCACCTCGTTGTTTAAGTAGGTCTGGTATTTTGTAAATGCCATCCGTTAATCTGTGGAAAAGTCCACGGGACATCGCTCCGATCTGAGATTGAAGAATTTTGTCGTTTAGAAAAGAAAGTTCCTTTACTATTCGCTTTATTTATTTTGTCCTTTTTAATTCTTTTAAGAGAACGTTTTGGTCATTTTTTAGTTTGTTTACATTTTTGCAAGTTGACAGACAACTTCAGCTATAACCTACTAGGTTTCTCTATTTGTTGACGTTTAGAGCTAGCTAACTAACTAGCTAGTTAGCTACACAAAGCCAGCTTTAGCTATAACCTACCTGGTCAACCTACTGTTCTGTTTTTTGTGTATTAACTTTATTGTAGCTAACTAATGAATGCCTTGTAATTACTCAAAATGCTTATGTAAATTCTAATTCTTTTCGTTGATTCCCGCAGAAGAGCTCACCTTGCTCTGCGTCAAATAGAAAAGAGAACCAACAAAATGAAGACTAGGTCCAGCAACGTAATGTAAAACGTGTCAATAAAGCGGCTGAACAGTTTAATCTACGCCAAAAAGCAGATGTACATCGCCACGTGTAAATAGAGCTAACGAATTGACCAAGCTAGCTACGGTAAGACGTAGAAGAAGCCTTTAGAATGTTGTTGTTCATCAAACTTCTTTCAACTCCTATAAGCGTTTGTGTGAGATTTTATCGTACGAATATAGGCACCGCGTTATGTTAATTTTAAAAACTAGCCGGGGGACCCGGCATCATACGCCGGGGTAAGCCACAAGTAAAAATGTTACCCAGCATTGAAATGCATGTGGAGCAATTAATAAGAACCGTAAAATGTCCCACACATTCAGGTGGAGCACTCTAGTACAGGTATTGAGTATGTCGTAAATCTGGTGAAGCGCACAGAGCATTATGGGGTTTCAGTTAAAATGTATTTTTCAAAAAAAAACTTTCCTGCACATTTAGCTTAGTCTACAAAGCGTTGTTACCCGGTCATAGTAAAAATGCCTGGCCAAACTTATTGTCTACAAAAATGTGCGTTTAGTACAGTTAAACAATGTCCCACAATTATGTAGGTACAATACCTTTTTATAAAAAAAACTTTATCGGAACTTCGGTTAGGCAGAAACACAGGAAACAGCTCATCGTTAACACTGGTGAGCGCTTAGTACAGGTAAACCGTGTTGCACATGCGTTTTTGCCTAATACCCCTTGAGCACAGTTTATTCATGGTGTTAACTCCGTCATAGCCAAAAAATTGGTCAGTATTATTTTATTTTGTAGAAAAGTTTCAGTAAACGTTAACAAATTAATCATGACACCGGAATGATCACTTACTACAGGTCACACATGTCTATAGGCGTAATAGCCTTTTCCCAAAATAACTTATCACAACTTCAATTTAAATAAAAACACACATTACAGGTAAACCGTGTCACACATAAGTTATAGGCGTAATACTATTTTTCAAAAAAAACTTTATCACAACGGTTTAAATAAAAACACAGGAAACAGCCCATCGTTGCAGCTAAAAAAAATTATGACAGTAATAAAATGTGTAGTTACCTAACTATATTTAGCATCACAAAAATTATTGAATAAGAAATTTGTTGCAGGTAGCTAAAAACTGCATTTGGCTACTTTAATTTTTTTAGCCAGAGGTAGGTCATAGCTAGCTAGCCACAACCCTAACATAAAAATAAATATTGATATACCAAACTGAATAAGAACTTTAAAGGAATGGGAATAAATACGGCTAGGTATAGCTAGCTAGCTTCAGCAGAATGCTACCTAGAAATCTACGTTCCTAGCTAAAATCTTAAATTGGTTTGTTTAAGATTTATACATAGCTAGAGAACGTGAGAAATATAAAGGGGCGAAACGTTAAGTAAGGTGTAGCTAAGTGCTTCAAAGAAAAGGGGAAAAGATTGGGAAAAGAAAAAGTGTGTTAAAGCAATGTAAACCTAATCCGTCCTCTTGGCCTCGTGGTTGCGATATCCTGATGAACTCGTGAAAGCCCCGGCCTAAAATGAAACGCTAGGTTGCGCAAACTCGTGAAACAAATAAGGTTTCTGATTGGTTAATGAAGGTAAATTCCGGCGCAAAAGGGTTGACAGGCTTATTAATTCGGATTAATAGTCCGGATTAATGGTCCGGAAAAATGTTGATTTTTTGCAGTGGCGAAGATCGTGGTAAAAAGGGACGTGACTTTAAAAAGATGTATACAAAGGTTGGTAGGACGATGAAAAGGTTACGAAAAAAACAAATACTATAGTTGTTTCAGCATTGTTGAGGCGTGGTAAGAGGCAAGCAGCGATGCGCAGCTAAGCTACCATTTTGCGTGACAGACGGACAGACGTATACGGGTATTATAATATAGACTAGTCGTTATCCCGTGGGACAATCCACGGGAATTCGCCGCCATAATTATTTCGCGAACCTGTAATAAATTTACACTACGGTAGCCACAGTCCCTGAAAAAATACACTTATAGGCACGGAACCAGTATAAGCTACACATTTCTCTTTTTTCGGACCATAGTTTTTGTTACGCAACTTTCTCGTAAAATTCATATATTTAACAATAATTCGCGCATTTTTACGGCCTGTTTGGGGTTAGGAAAGAGGCTCCTCTTCTAAATAGCGTTTAAAAAGCTAAATTTGACATTTTCTTACACTTTTTGCTTAAACATAATAAGAACAATTTCAGCAAAAAAATAAGCACCCCAAGCTTCACACAAAATTCTTAAAAAATGTGTAAATGGTTAAAAATGAAATAAAATTTACAAAATAAAATTCGAATTCATGTTAAGAACAAACACAAAATTCACTTACAAAATCTTCTTAACTTGTTTTTGGTAATTTCTTTAAAAAGGCGCGAATAATGAAAACTGTTAACGAAATAGACAACGCAATGTTAATTGTCCGTAACTTTGACCGTGCACGTACTCATAACAAAGAAACTGCATCGAGGGAACAATAAAAGCTAACTACCCATGACTTTTGTATAAGAATTTTTAAATTAAACGAAAGCTCTTGTAAAATCACGAAAAAGGCAAAATAAATTATATATCACATTTCGTGTTTCTGAAACACGACTTTTTTCTCGCGCACAAACAGACAGACGGAATACGGCTATTATTAAAGAGACTAGTCTTTAGCCCGTGGAAAAATCCACGGGTTCGCCCGTCCTTCTTATACCGCATTGCGTGCGTCTCGCTATTTGCGCAGCTAAGCTACCATTTTGCGTGACAGACAGACAGACAGACGTATACGGGTATTATAATATAGAAGTCGTTAACCCGTGGAACAATCCACGGGAATTAGCCGACGTAATTATTTCGCGCACCTGATATGAAATTATTTCGCGCACCTGTTATGAAATTACTCTGCAGTAGTCATGGTCCATGGAAATATACCCTTATAGGCACGGAAGCAGTTTAAACTACACATTTTTCTTTTTTTTTATAGTATATTTTATCGAAAGTAGTGTCACGCCGCTTTCTCGTAAAATTCATATATTTAATAATAATTTGCGCATTTTACGACCTGATTGAGGTTGAGAAAGAGGCTTTTATTGTTGTCATAAAAAAATAAATGGTTAAAGATGAAACAAAATTTACAAAATAAATTCCAAATTTATGTTAAGAACAAACAAAAAATCACTTACAAAATCTTTCTAAAATTTATTGTTCTCTCCTATGATCAAAAACTTGTTTTTGTTAATTTCCTTAAAAAGGCGCGAATAATTAAAACGTCTTTAATGAAATAGACAACGCAATGTTAATTGTCCGCAACTTTGCCCGCGTAGTTATTTATAACAAAGAAACTGCATCGAAGGAACAATAAAAGTTAATTAACCATGAATTTTGTATAAGAAACTTTTTAAATTAAACTTTTGTGAAACTACGCAAAAGACAAAATAAAAATATAATTTTAAAATAACGTAGCAAAAAGATCAAAGAGCTGTGCGCAATTTCGTGTGCCCGTAACACAACGCTTTTCTTGCGCACAAACAGACAGACGGAATACGGCTATTATTAAAGAGACTAGCCGGGAAACCCGGCGTCGAAACGCCGGGGTAAGCCAAAAGTAACTGTTGTTGAACGCCCTAAGAAGCGCTTAATAAGAACTGCAAACTGTGTGACAGGTGCAGGTGGAGCGCTTTACTACAGGTATGCAGTAAGTCGTAAATCAAGTGAAGCGCATACACCATTGTGGTGTTCCGACTGTGAAATATTTTTTTAAAAATAAATTTCCCGCAAAAAAAGCTAAAATAAAAACAGAGTTTACAAACCATTGTTAATCCGTCATAGCAAAAACAATCAGGCAATATTATTTTGTTTTGCGGAATAAGTTTTCGTGAAAGTTCCAAACTTAATCATGGCAGCGAGCCAAGAGCGCATAAATAGCCTTTTCAAAAAAACTTTACTGCAACTTCGGTTAAGTTAAAACACAGGAAAAATCCTGTCGTTACCCCATCCAGCTAAAAAAACTGCATAATTGGAGCGCTCCAGCACAGGTATGCAGAATATGTCGTGAATCGAGTAAAGCTCACACAACATTATAGTGTTTCGGTTGTAATGTATTTTTTAAAGTATATATATATATAACTTTACTGCAATTTTAGCCGAAATAAAAACACAGTTTACAACCTGTTGTTACCCTATCATAACAAAAAAAATTATTCAATATTATTTTATTTTGCGGAATAAAGTTTCAGTAAATCTTAACAAATTAATCATGACATCAGACTGAGCACTTAGTACATGTAAATGTTGTCACACATGCATTTATAGCCATAATAGCCTTTCACAAAAAAAACTTATCGCAACTTCAATTTAAATAAAAAACACTAAAAACACCCTGTTGTGAACACCGGGTTGAACGTTTATTGCAAGTAAAAAAATTTTTTCACAACGGATGAAATAAAAACACAGGAAACAGCCCGTCATTAACACAAGGCTGAGCACTTAACAGGTAAATCGTGTCATACATGAGTAATAGGCGTAATAAAAATTTCCAAAGATATTTAATCACACTGTTTTCAATAAAAACAGAGGAAACAGCCCGTCGTTAACACCAGACTGGGCGCTTTACAGGTGAATCGTGTCATACATGAGCATAGGGGCAATACCATTTTCCAAAAATCCTTATCGCTTCGGTTTTAAAAGAAATCAGTGAACAGCCTGGCGATAACCAGTAATAAAAGTGGTCGCTGCTAACTGCATTTAGCATAAGAATAAAGAATTGTGTTGCAGCCAAACTGCATTTGGCTACTTTCACTTTTTAGCCAGAGGTAGCTAAAAGGAGCTAGCTAGGTATAGACCCAACTCCAACATAAAAATAAATAACAATATACCAAACTGAATAAAACTTTAAAAGAATAGGAATAAATAAAGATAGCTATAGCTAGCTGCCTCAAAATTTACGTTTTGTAGCTAGCCAAAAACTTAAAATTGGTTTGTTTAAGATTTATACGTAGCTAGAAAACGTGATGAAATATTCACCTTAACATGTGAAAACAAACAGAAACTAAATATTCCTATAGGTACAAAGTATTTAGTGAGAAAAAGATCCAAAGGAGACCTACAAACCTCACAACATCACTGTTAAACCAAAAATGACCCTCGTAAGTTAAGCATGGGTCCTCCGTCGGCATGCTGAGGCCGCGAAGAACTTGGATTGGTTATTAGTGACAATCGAGCCTCGTGATTGGTTAAAACGGGTGAGCGGTAAAAACCAAGCCGTAAAAAACGGGGTCTGCCGGGGCTCCAAAATAAAGCAGCAGGACCGCGGGGATTTTCCGTCCGACTCGCTACTTACGACGCCCTGTTGCGCACAAACAGACAGACGGAATACGGTTATTATAATAGAGAAGTCGCTAGCCCGTGGAACAAATTCACGGAAATTCACCGGTCATGTACATACTTTTTGCATCAGTGTTTCGCGAATCTTTTTTTCACCTGGTGTGAAATTACTCTATGGTAGTCATATGGCCCCTGGAAAGATATACTTATCCACACTAAAGTATTAAAATCTACGTTTTTGTTTTCTTTAGAACCTATCGTTCATCAAAAAATTTAGGCTGACATTAGGCTGAGAATATATTAACACTATACTGAGTCTCCATCTACTTTTTAACCTTAGCAAAATATACGAAAAGAAAACAAAGTAGGGTCATGCCGCTTTCTCGTAGAAGACATATATGTAGCAATAATGATCGCATTTTTACAGGCAGACCTGGTTTAAGAACAAAAAGCTGTAAATAGTTTTCAAAATTTTAAATTTGACATTTTATTACGCTTTTAAAGATTGTTTAAGAACATAATTAAAACAATTTCAACAAAAAATAATTACATCCAGTTTCAGTGATCTTATAAAAAATGGTATGATAAAAAAAAATTCACGAAGAAATAAATTCGCATTTATACCGAGTATAAATATAAATACATTTTTATTATAATTCGTTTAATTAATTATTATAATTAGTTTTGATAATTTTAATCGAAGGGCAAAAATAAAATAGTAAACAAAAAAATAATCAACTTACAAAAACGCCTTAAAATTTTCTGTTCTTCTCATCATAAATTTGTTAAACTTCTTTAATGAAATAGATAAGGTAATGTCAATTGTCCGCAACTTTGACCGTGTAGTTATTCATAACAAAGAAACTGCATCGAAGGAACAATAAAAGTTAATTATCCATGAATTTTGTATAAGAAACTTTTTAAATTAAACTTTTGTGAAACCACGCAAAAGACAAAATATAAAAAAAAAATTAAAATAGCGTTTAATGAAATAGACAACGCATTGTTAATTGTCTGCAACTTTGACCGTGTAGTTATTTATAACAAAGAAACTGCATCGAAGGAACAATAAAAGTTAATTATCCATGAATTTTGTATAAGAAACTTTTTTTTAGATTAAACTTTTGTGAAACGACGCAAAAGACAAAATAAAAATAAATATTTAAAATAGCGTTTAATGAAATAGACAACGCAATGTTAATTGTCCGCAACTTTCACCGTGTAGTTATTTTATAACAAAGAAACTGCATCGAAGGAACAATAAAAGTTAATTATCCATGAATTTTGTATAAGAAACTGTTTAAATTAAACTTTTGTGAAACCACGCAAACCAGACAAAATAAAAATAAAATTTTAAAATATCGTAGCAAAAAGATCAAAGAACTGTGCGCAACCATTTCGTGTGTCCGTTACACAACGTTTTTCTCGCGCACAAACAGACAGACGGAATACGGCTATTATTAAAGAGACTAGCCGGGAAACCCGGCGTCAAAACGCCGGGGTAAGCCAAAAGTAGCTGTTGTTGAACGCCCTAAGACGCGCTTAATAAGAACTGCAAACTGTGTGACAGGGTCAGGTGGAGCGCTTTAGTACAGGTATGCAGTAAGTCGTAAATCAAGTGAAGCGCATACACCATTGTTGTGTTCCGACTGTAACATATTTTTTTTTAAATAAATTTTTAAGTAAATCTTAACAAATTAATCATGACACCAGACTGAGCACTTAGTACAGGTAAATGTTGTCACACATGCCTTATAGCCATAATAGCCTTTTACAAAAAAAACTTATCGCAACTTCAATTTAAATAAAAAACACTAAAAACACCCTGCTGTGAACACCGGGTTGAACGTTTATTGCAGGTAAAAAATTTTTTATCACAACGGATGAAATAAAAACACAGGAAACAGCCCGTCATTAACACAAGGCTATGCACTTAACAGGTAAATCGTGTCATACATGAGTAATAGGCGTAATAAAAATTTCCAAAGATATTTGATCACAACGTTTTCAATAAAAACAGAGGAAACAGCCCGTCGGTAACACCAGACTGGGCGCTTAACAGGTGAATCGTGTCATACATGAGCATAGGGGCAATACCAGTTTCCTAAAATCTTTATCGCTTCAGTTTTAAAAGAAATCAGTGAACAGCCTGGCGATAACCTGGTTCAGTTTAAGAAATTACTCAGCAATTTTATTTTGCAGAATAAATTTTTAAAACAGTAATAAAAGTGGTCGCTGCTAACTGCATTTAGCATAAGAATAAAGAATTGTGTTGCAGCCAAACTGCATTTGGCTACTTTCACTTTTTAGCCAGAGGTAGCTAAAAGGAGCTAGCTAGGTATAGACTTAACTCCAACATAAAAATAAATAACAATATACCAAACTGAATAAAAACTTTAAAAGAATAGGAATAAATAAAGATAGCTATAGCTGCCTCAAATTTACGTTTTGTAGCTAGCCAAAAACTTAAAATTGGTTTGTTTAAGATTTATACGTAGCTAGAAAACGTGATGAAATATTCACCTTAACATGTGAAAACAAACTAAATAATCCTATAGGATAAAAAGTACTCAGAAGAAATAAGAAGGATTGAAAGGAAACCTACAAAGTTCACACCATCACTTCCAAACCAAAATGGCCTTCGTAGGGGTAGCATGTTTCTTCCCGTCGGCATGTTGAGGCCGCGAAGCACTTGGATTGGTCATTAGTGAAAATGGAGCCTCGTGATTGGTTTATTACGCGTGAGCGGCAAAGCAAGGCCGGTAAAAAAACGGGGTCTGCCAGGGATTCGAAATAAAGGTGCAGGGCCGCGGGGATTTTCCGTATGTCTCGCTACTTGCTCCGCCATGTTGCGCAGAGACAGACAGACGACGGCTATTATTATAGAGACTAGCCGGGAAACCCAGCGTCGAAACGCAGGGGTAAGCCAAAAGTAACTGTTGTTGAACGCCCTAAGAAGCGCTTAATAAGAACTGCAAACTGTGTGACAGAGTCAGGTGGAGCGCTTTTGTACAGGTATGCAGTAAGTGGTAAATCAAGTGCAGCGCATACACCATTGTGGTGTTCCGACTGTAACATATTTTTTTTAAAATAAATTTCCCGCAAAAAAAGCTAAAATAAAAAAAGCTAAAATAAAAACAGAGTTTACAAACCATTGTTACTCCGTCATAGCAAAAACAATCAGGCAATATTATTTTGTTTTGCGGAATAAGTTTTCGTGAAAGTTCCAAACTTAATCATGGCAGCGGGCCAAGGGCGCATAAATAGCCTTTTCAAAAAAACTTTACTGCAACTTCGGTTTAAGTTAAAACACAGGAAAAATCCTGTCGTTACCCCATCCAGCTAAAAAAACTGCATAATTGGTGCGCTCCAGCACAGGTATGCAGAATATGTCGTGAATCGAGTAAAGCTCACACAACATTATAGTGTTTCGGTTGTAATGTATTTTTTAAAATATATATATATATATAACTTTACTGCAATTTTAGCCGAAATAAAAACACAGTTTACAACCTGTTGTTACCCCGTCATAACAAAAAAAATTATTCAATATTATTTTATTTTGCGGAATAAAGTTTCAGTAAATCTTAACAAATTAATCATGACACCAGACTGAGCACTTAGTACAGGTAAATGTCGTCACACATGCATTATAGCCATAATAGCCTTTTACAAAAAAAACTTATCGCAACTTCAATTTAAATAAAAAACCCTTAAAACACCCTGTTGTGAACACCGGGTTGAACGTTTATTGCAGGTAAAAAAATTTTTATCACAACGGATGAAATAAAAACACAGGAAACAGCCCGTCATTAACACCAGCCTGAGCACTTAACAGGTAAATCGTGTCATACATGAGTAATATGCGTAATAAAATTTTCCAAAGATATTTGATCACAACGTTTTCAATAAAAACAGAGGAAACAGCCCGTCGGTAACACCAGACTGGGCGCTTAACAGGTGAATCGTGTCATACATGAGCATAGGGGCAATACCATTTTCCAAAAATCCTTATCGCTTCGGTTTTAAAAGAAATCAGTGAACAGCCTGGCGATAACCTGGTTCAGTTTAAGAAATTACTCAGCAATTTTATTTTGCAGAATAAATTTTTAAAACAGTAATAAAAGTGGTCGCTGCTAACTGCATTTAGCATAAGAATAAAGAATTGTGTTGCAGCCAAACTGCATTTGGCTACTTTCACTTTTTAGCCAGAGGTAGCTAAAAGGAGCTAGCTAGGTATAGACCCAACTCCAACATAAAAATAAATAACAATATACCAAACTGAATAAAAACTTTAAAGGATTGGAATAAATAAAGATAGCTATAGCTAGCTGCCTCAAAATTTACGTTTTGTAGCTAGCCAAAAACTTAAAATTGGTTTGTTTAAGATTTATACGTAGCTAGAAAACGTGATGAAATATTCACCTTAACATGTGAAAACATACAGAAACTAAATATTCCTATAGGTACAAAGTATTTGGAGAGAAAAGGATCAAACGGAGACCTACAAACCTCTCAACATCACTGTTAAACCAAAAATGACCTTCGTAAGTTAAGCATGGGTCCTCCGTCGGCATGCTGAGGCCGCGAAGAACTTGGATTGGTTATTAGTGACAATCGAGCCTCGTGATTGGTTAAAACGGGTGAGCGGTAAAAACAAAGCCGTAAAAAACGGGGTCTGCCGGGGATCCAAAATAAAGCAGCAGGGCCGCGGGGATTTTCCGTCCGCCTGCGATTAAGATCACGGGGGTTAATTATTATTATTAAATTTAGCGTATTAACATAATGCATTTATTTTAGTCACTTAATTTATTTTTTAATTAAGGTTAATAAGTTATAGTAATTAAATTAATTCAGGAAATAAATTTATTTTGAAATTTATTTTAATCAATAATACGATTTCCAATTAAACAACCCCCTGTTTTCTAAAAAGTCGCGGAAAGATCAAAGGAATATCGGTAACTGGCATTTTACATGTAGGCTGACAAAAGTTTAACAGGATGACGAAACAAAACAATAAAAAATAACTTAACACACACACTTTAAATTCTATAAAATTCGTTCCACTTGTCATATTGTGGTCCCCTTGTAAGGTTTACAGGAAATGTGAAAAAATTATTCTCTATGGGCATAAAAATGTGTCACAGTATCCTAAAGGTTCAAAAAAGATTTTGTAGCTAGCTTGTTACATCATAATTCGTGTTCAAAAAAGAAGAGAAGTTTGACTACTAAGGTAGCTATAAATACCTAAAAAAAGAGGAATAACAACAAAATTCATAGATTAGAGCTAGCTATGGGATGGAGCCTTGAAGCTAACATTGACATTAGCTAGCTAGCTAACAAAACAGTACCCAAGACACCCAGTTAAATATACTTAACTTAAGCTGAGGAGACTTAGCTAAGTCTATAGCTAGCTATTTATGCTTAGTAAAACACATATAAAGGAAAACAATAGCAATGCAGCAATGTAAAAATTATGACATTTGCAGTTATAGTTCAACAAACCAAAACTTTCTATTTCGCTGGCACACTTGTTTGGTAGCCAGCTAACAGCTTTATGTAGCATTTTGAATTTTAGGACAAATACATTAGTTACGCACCAGGAGATACATTAATTATGCATAAAAAACAAAACAAAAAACGCGGTAAACTATAAAAATTTGAAGCTCTAATGGATTTTTTTGAGAATAGGATTATCCTTGACAATTTTAAGTGTCCTACATATAAAAACGGAACGTCTAAAAATATCAAAGTTCTTACTTTTTTCTGAATTCCAAGTCACTTGAACTTGAAACGCTAGCATTCATTTTCTACATCTAACTTTACTTTACTACTTCTAGCTCCACTCTTCACTTCCGAAGTAACTTATTGTGGCTTCCAACTTCACTTTTCTACTTTTACTTCTACTTCTTCACTTGGACTTTTCTTTCTTTCTCATATATTCTTTTTTGAAACACTTTACTATTTCACTTTTTGCACTTTTTTGAAGACGAAGGGACTGTTCCTTTGTTGTTGTTTTGTGTGTCGATGTTAACCCTGTTCCAAATTATATGCTTTTTTAATCCACTCCACTTCTTCACTTTGACTTTCCTTGCTCTTAATATCTGCACTTTTTTATGACTTGTAGGGATCGTCGAAAATAAGAAATTTTTTATCCGCTTAATTAGTTCGCCTTTTGTCGAGAACTTTGTCGAGAGATTTTTATGTTTGTTTGTTTTTACGCCAAGGAAACTTTCTATTCGAATACCGTCCCGTTCGAAAGTACGTATTTGAGCGAATCATACTGCTTATTTTCTATCACGTGGTTTCTAACGGTTGCGAGACAAATGTAAACAAAACAAAAAAACTCGACAAACTCGCGCATTCGGGTGATAAAAAATATTGCGTTTGCAAAAGTCACAGACAGACAGAACTGGCTTATTATTATAAGAGATTTTTACACAATGCGAATGTAGAACAAAAGAATGTAGAACAAAAATGTAGAACAAAAAATATTATCTGTAACGCAAGTAAATTTAAAATGCTTACCTACTTTTATTACTTTGAATAGTGGGGAATTGCAAATTTGGGTTTTCATTAGCACACTGAGTAGAAATATGACCTGATTTTTGTCAAAGCCGACAGAGGCGTGAATAAAAACGTGGCAAATTTTATGAAAAATTTAAAACATTGTATCGTATCGTTACTATGTCGTTGTTTTGACTTTTTAGCTTTTCTTTTTCCGCATTTGCTGCTTCAATCGCCCTGTTTAAAGCGCGAAAACTAGATCACCCCTTCATATTCGTTAGCAGAGAGCCCAATCTTCCCTATCTACAAGACTTTTCAATTTAACACGTTTGTGTATATATTTCTTACCTTTTCGTCCACTTTATCTAAATTGTCTAACAACTTTATACTACAAAAGTTCATTTGTCTTTTTCCCCTTTACTTTCCATGTTATCATATTTCAGCAGACGTTAATCATCAATGGATTTTAAGTTTTTTTCTCTTGTCGTTTTAGAAATTGTTTTGATGGTCTGTGCAACTGTAGCGGCTGCTTCTAAAGTTGACTCTCCATGTTTCGCCAAGGTATCTTAGACGATTTTCTCGATATCTTTGTTTTCGATGTCTGACAGATATTACCAGTTTGCGATGCCAAGGCCAACTGACGGTCGAGGATGAAATTTTCCGTTACCTGCGTTTTATACCCGCATGCGCCAGAAACCTAGGAATCCGAAATCGGATTGTAATGCAGCATCCAAAAAAAACTTGGTTTCTGTCTATACGCGACAGCGGAAACACCACATGATCGTAACCGTCGGTAGCTCTTGGATAATAATAATGTTTAACTGACTGGTAGCCTTGTGTTAGAACGTTAGCTTCAAATGCAGAAGATCTTGGGCTCAAAGCCCGCCCGGGGCATGCCAGATACTATAAAAGTGCAAATCGATCGTTCCTGCTTACCGTTCAGCACGAAAATAGATTGATATATTAGGCTTGTCCAGATTGAATTCAACTTAGCACACTTACAGTACGTCATAAAAAAAACAAAATGGCAGCAATGTTTTTTTTCTCATGTCAGAAATTTTCATTTTTTCAAATTGTCAGAAACGTCATCGAAAGCTTGAAATTTGTTTAGTATATCACTATCTGTTAAATTTCAATTACTTACGTTCTAGAGCGAATTTCTACATTCTGTGTAAAGTTTCTCGCAGCCAAATAAAAGTAATTTAAAATAGTTCCTGGTTATTACATAGTTCGCATGAATACAGGCCAAAAATTGCCTGAAAATCCTTTTTTTCCCGATTTTCGGGTGAAATCCGTAAAAATCGGGTAATCGGATTAATCACGTAATCAAAATTATCAGAAACATTCCTCTCGACGTAATACAATCGTCTTGTAAGTTTCAAGTCATAAGGATAATCCTAACAAAAGTTATTATATTTTCCCGATCATAAGGATTTCATAGAGATTTTACGGGTAGTTTGGAGTTATAGCCAATATCTAAAGCTCTGAGAGGTATGGGACCTAAATATTTGGCATACAGGTGCCTGATAGATGGATATGTAAACTCAGTAAGTATTAAAACCATGCAGTGTAGCAAAAAAGAGTTATTAAAAAATCCGGCGGGGGTGAGGGCGGAATCCGCCCGTCCATACGGACCGAATAGGGCTTAATGCACTAGGACTCCCTTCGCAGAATCTTTACCAATAGGAACTAAAGAGGTTATCCTGGGTAAATAATTTCAATAATAATACAACGTGATAAAAAAAGACACGAAATAAATAAATTTTACTTATGATGTTTTAATATTTTAGTTATGCCATTTACAAGGTAACATAAATATGGTATTTGTTTAAACTCATGCCGAAAGTAATATATTTGTGATATGTAGTTTTAATAATTCATATAGCCATACCAATCCTAGGATATTCATTTTACTTATTTAAACACTACACTCAATGGAAATGTGATCAGAGTGCAATTGTTTTAACTGTGCAGTACAGGTAACAAAAAGAGGAAATTGAGACCTCAGACAACGTTGCGATAGTTCTCATATCGAACTTTTTAAATTATTTAAATTGAATGGAATTTCTTTAAATTTTTAACTGACCTTATAGTAAAGTCAAATGTAATCAGAGAATGATTCCAAATGTTCTCAGTAGGCTCAAAATTTTTACTAAGTTAAAAAAAAACAGAACACACTTTTAAGATAAGTTATATTTCATATATTTAAACTTCCAACTTTGAAAATATTTGCTTGATTATAACGTTGTGAAATGTCGAAACTAGTCGATAAATATATTACCATGAAACTTAAAAGTGTGTTCTGGGATTTCAAGTTTCAGTCAGAGAACATTATCAAGCTTCTAGTAAATGTCTAAAGTCAATAAACAATCATTTTTATCATTTTCAGTTATGGGTCGTTATTAAAAAAATAAGCAAAGCTTTAAGGCTTTCCGCAATTTCTTCACTGGGTAAAGGTTGAGGTCTGTCGCGCTGATAATTGAATTCAATTAACCCTTGATTGCTACATAGGTTTAAGCGTTGAACGTGGCTCTTTGAGTTTGCAGACGTAATAATCTTTCAGATCTTCTAATTCGAGAGCGTAAGCCTCCGTAAGGCAAAAAATCGCAAAATAATTCAATTTTACTTTCGCAAATGAGAAATGATGATGTAATGTACCAGGCATATATTTTTTAAAATGACGGAAAGAAAAGATACTCGCATATATATTTTTGAATAGAAAACCTAAATACAGCCTTTTTTCTTCTCCTTAGTTGCACTTCTACGCGTTCCCTGTTGAACAGTAGATTACGTTAAAAAATATGCTGTCGATTTTAGAATGTGCGTTCTCTTTCTTTGTGCACTAACATGTTTTTATTTGTGGTAAAGTTGCTAGCCCAATCGAAGTGGAGATGGTGTAGTGGTAGCGCATTGGAATTGTAATCATATGGTTTCAAGTTCGAGTCCCCACTCTGACACAAAATTTTAATGTAATGTTTCTAGCCAATTTTAACCATCTACTGATCAAAAATTGATCTAAGTGGCAGGCAAGCAAGTTACTGCCATGGTATACGTGTCTCTGACGTTCATTAAACATGGTTTAATAAAAGCCAGCCCTTGGTGTGGAATTACAAAGGTTGTTAAGCTTCCCGTTATTTAATAATCAAAATTGATTTTCGTTCAATTAAGCTGCGTAGATAAAATATTCGGAATACCTCATATTCCAGCCTCTGCAACGTTTGTTTGTTTGGTCCAAATATATCATGTTCCCTTTGATAGCCATTAGATTTCAAACTGAGGTTAACTGATGTGGATGACAACATTATGGTGCGACAACAGACTCATTAATGGTAAGCGTAGTATATTTCCTTCCTCGATGTTAAATGGAATACCTTAGAAAACTAGTTTGTTAGATGGAGATGCGTTTCTTGCTCGGCTGTTCTTACCTGTCGTAATAAAATCTCTTAATTGGGAGATTGGTGTATCTTTATTGTAAAGAAGGGAAATAATAATCCAATCTCCAGATCTCCTTATATTAAATATGCGATAAACCTGTCTGGGGTTTAGTTCTTTATGGTATCCTAGGAGATTGATTCTTGCAGGAAATTATGGCTTTGGTCTTTAACGTTTTATAATGTGTATATAATACACGTAGAATTTTTTAATGAAATTTTAAATCAAGATTCACATAGAGTTTGATGATACATTTATCATTGCTAGCAAGATGAAGAAGATTCCGCTATACTTTATTTTTCCCTCTCGAATGATTCCATCAATTTCTTCATAACATTAACACAGCAATGGTGACAGCAATTTTGGTATTTTACGGACTAACGCGGTAATGAAAGAAGTAAATTTGAAATGCGATATTATTTTTCCAATCCTCTCTTTAATTCTGTTTAATGGTACTAGTATTTTCCTAAAAAAGTGACTTTCAAAGTTGCACTTGTACGGGAGGTAGGTGGGGAGGGGTTGGAGGATTTAGTTGAATTGATTTTCCTATATTCTGGTTGGCAAAATTGACACCTGGTAAGCCATATGATTCCGACTCAAGCTATATAGCTACTTATGTCCTCAATAAACTATAAGAAAATTTTAACCTTTTAACCCTATTTGGTCCAGAGTTTTGTGAACATATTTTGAACAGTTGGGGGCGGAATCCGGCCCCAACGCCGACCGAATAGGGTTAACGTGGCTAAACGCCAAAAATGTCTGGACTATTCATTGTATATGAAAATAATTTGATGCGATTTAGACATTATAATCTTTTCTGAAAAGTTCCCAATGTAACAAACAATATACTGCAATTTCTCGTATTTTGTTGACGTCTGACGAAACATTATCAGGCTCCTATATGAATTCATGTTATATCTATCAAGTAACTTTTAATTTAAGGCATTGGAAGTAAGGATAGTGTATCAACTTCGAATTAACGACACTAACAGGGGGGAATACAAAACACGACTTGCATTGTTTAAACGGCATAGCTATATAGAGAATGACTTTCAAAATATGAACAACTTCTGGCTTAAATCATTGTTTTGAAACTAAGAACCACCCGAGTTTGAATTTTCCAACAAAATAAGAACAACCCAGGATGTAAATTCTCTTGTAATTCTAGCTCAAGCTAACTGTAATAGACTTCGTTTGCGACTGCTTGTTTTCTCACCTACAATAACTGCGTAAAAGAGTTATAATAGCTCGATTGACCATGAATATAGTTATAGAGCTCCGTTTGCAATAAAACACTTTTTCATGTTGTTTTTTTTATAAAGCTGAGAAATAGAGTTCTTATATAAGAACAATATAAGGCTTAATTCTGAACAAAATAAGGACAAATCAGGTTGTAAAAGGCTTGAAAATAAGAACAGTCATTTCGCTGGTATATATAAAAAAAGTGCGTAGTTTATAAAAAATACTTTTATCATGAGTTTTAATCCAGCTAAGAACAAAATTAATCTTTTCATTCTTGGGAAATTTAAAAAAGTCTTTCCGCTTCACATATTTTTTTTTTCGTTGGTGAAGACCTTTTTGTACGTTTATTTTGGTAAAAGTTTAAATATCATTCTTACAGAGACCTCCATGTGTTTAATTTATATACCGTAATGATCCGAACAAGCGCCCTGGGCGCTTATTAAATTTTTGGATATTTGCATGGGCGCTTAATCGAGGGGGGCGCTTAAAAAATGCTGGGCGCTTATAAATTTTTCCTAATTTTGTACAAATTAAAGACAACGGTAATTTTCAATTTTGTTTTTTATTCCTGAGAAATAAAACTGGATGTCGATGGACATTTTATTAAACACTTTTTTAAGTATCTGCTTTTAAACGTTGGATACAGGGATTTTCATGTGTTCAATTTATGTAACTGGAGAGTAACATCCTGCGAAGTAACTGAATTGGTTGGTTTTGGTAATATTTAGAGCGTAGTTGTTCATTTATTGCTAGCCAGTGCCGTTTTTGCCTGGGATGTATACGAAAAAACAGGTAAGTGTCTAGCAGCAATGACATTCTTCACTGTAAACTGGTTATTTACACCCGTTAAGAGGACGTAATACATTACAAGGCCTTCTAAGCCAAATGAGTTAAAATTTAAAATAAAAACCGCTATATGCACCGATTATCATGATATACAGCTGCGAAGATTCATAATAGTTAAAAAAACAAGACATTTCCATTGACTTTTAATGAATGGCAATTTCCATGACCTATGTCAAGTGTTTTAGTCGAGAGAAAGAGACCCTGAAACATCTGTTCCAGGGTCTCTTTCTCTTTATTTTGCCTAAAAGTTAAAAATATTTATGTTACAATGAAAGAACACTATTCTTATGGCAAACAGCTTGCTCATGAACGCTGTTACTTTAAGATGTAGTTTAGTTAGTTTAGATAAATATAACAATAATGTTAGTAAGGTAAAGATTTAAGAAGTACACGAAGATCGCAGAAAGGTTACGTGTTGTAATTAAGATTCACTAAAAACTAAGGCAAGCGTGTACTGAAACAGAACCTAATTAAGAAATCGGTGTTGACAATTTGACCACTTGTGAATCTAAGAACCAATTAAATTAGTAGGATATGCATTTCTTATCAACAATGATTTAAATGTGTTGACTTCAACATGAAATTTAGAGAATTTCGATGCGTTATGTTGCATGCTTAAGCCTATAAGCAACAATTCCATTCCAGACGAGCAGTGGCAAAATGTCTTCTTGAATGCTTGGGACTTAATTAAGAATAATTCTTTTAAATTTAAAAAATAGGAAATTTTGAAAATTAGCAACACAAGCCAGCTATAAAATACTTGATCAACCTAGTTAAACTACCTAACAAAACAAGGCTACTGTGAAACAAAACAAAAATATAAACAAAGCGAAAAGCCCTACATGTGTAAACAGTAATTTTCATAGAAAATGAGAATTCCTCTCAGAAGTTTCACAAAACAAAAAATAAATAGTTAAGAAATTTTCTGTTTCTAAACAATAAACTTAAACAGCTTCAATGTTCAATAAATGTTGAAAATTATTTTGCCGGAGCAATAAAATCTTGAAAACAGAATTCAAGGAGCTTTGATTCAAAAAGAAAAATGTAGCTATTTTTCCCGTCAAAATAACACTTTTTATATCGTTTTAATTGACTCTCTTATAAGCGCCACCTTTATTAAGCAACCTCCCCCAAGTCTTATCCCCTAACAAGTAAACGCACCGGGTAGATACGTGGTGGATCAGAGAACAGGGCTTGAAGTTGTTTCATTGAAACTGTTTACGGCCGACTTACATCACACCCTGCAAAGATTTTGCTATTTACAAGCATGACCTCTTCCCAGACCTCTTTTAATATTTTGTCCTAGATTGCAAAAAACGAGCCATGTTTTAATAACATCCTAAAAAAATACGAGACTGAAATTTGGGGAATTCAAACAGGTTTATCAAAAATTCAAAAGTCCTTATTAAAAATGTACAATATTAATTATACTTCCTTTTTTCCCGGTTTCTGTAAATGAATAAGCAAGCAAAAGATGATGATTCTTTGCAATATTATATGGCAGTAAAATAAGGAGAAAATTAAATTAAATTTGTGAAAAGTTTACAAACTCCTACTCACCTGAATTTGCGTCAGCTCAAACTGGCTGTTGACAGGAAAAATCTATTTTTTTACTTGTGTCTGTTGACATACTGTGATATGTCTATAGACAATATATCAACATGGACAAGTTTTTGTTGACATTAAAGATCATTTTACAGACGTAAAACCTAAGTAACGTATTCTTTCTTGCCACGGTGGACATAAGTTATTATACCAATCATAATTTAAAGAAAGTTTTTCATTTTTTTCGCTTTGAAAGTCTTGAGATATTTGCCTCTGATTGTAGCTAGTTGGCAATAACTGTCTTTATCACAGATTGTTGGTTCTTATCCTGGATTTGATCACAGTGGCTAACCGAACAATTAATTGATAAGACTAATTACAAGGTATATAAGTAAAAATAAAATTAGGAGCAGTATGTATTCACTTTGTTTATCTATAGTTCTTTTTTTTACATCTTGACGTGACTATTTATTCTCTATTAATTCTGTTTTGCTGCACAGCCTTTTACAGAGAAAAAATTGAGTAAAATGGGTAAGTTTATCTTTTGAAAGATTCTTAACCCATGACAGGGAGATGCAGATTTTACAACATGGAAAAACAATTTTGTTTAATTAAGCAGTATATTGTATTTTCTCCTATATTCTCATATTCCTAATATCCCTACCTTTCTAGTAAACCCACCTCTTCGGTATGAGTTGTAAAATAATCTGGCCTCCACAATAATCCAGCATTTGGGATTATTTGCTAAACCTGCGGAAACTCTTCAGTATTTACAGAATTTGGTAATATTTTGCAGAAAAGGTTAGAAAATGTGAAAACTGTGTTAAAGTGTGAAAACCAGAAAAACTAAAAACTGGTTTTACGATCCGTAAATAATTTCCCCATTTGGAGTGAGATGTTTTTCCCAATATGGAAAAAAATTCTTGATACTGCATAGAAATAATTTCCGTGCCCGTTTGACCCAAATTGATACGCATAATAAAGTGGCAACACGCCGTGATTAGTATGATCCCGATTAAAATCGAAATATGTAGAAATTAATTATCACTTTGTGGTGTGTTATGAAAAAATGAACTTACCAAAGGATAAGAAAACATAATCAAATATTGACAGTTTTGGGCGGCATTTCTAAAATGTTGTTTACTGGACGTTGCTAGAACAGTTAGAACACCCATTGTAGTTTCTTAACACCTGGAAATCAGAATATAATTTTATTTACTGTTTTGTCCAAGAATGATCTCACTTATCCGAACTAACATAATTAATTCTCCTGTTAGTTAAAAGGATAAGATGTTTATGCTCATTGGTTGATTTTATTTTCGGGGTTTGCTCTGAGAAAGTATTTTGTGTTTATTGGTGGATTTGAATTTTAGCAATTTGCTCTGAGAGAAACTCATCTTTATACCCTCGAACAAAGCTAAGTTAACTAGGCTATGCTGCAGCAAGGAACTGTAGGTCAATGACATACTGAAACAATAGTCTTGAATAATATCTCTTGGTAGCCAGCTGAATTACACATTAAAGCCTTCAGCCCTTTAGCAAAATAACTTTAGAAGTTAGCTGGCCTGTAGCTGGAATTTATCTGATAATATAAGCTGCTATTTCTGTAAATTGAAATTTTAGACACTTCAGTAAAAACTATACACTTAGCTAACCTTCTATAGGCTGACCACGAAATTTTAAAAATATAATTCAATATATTCAAGTCTGATTTCAAGTATATTTTAATTTTTGCAAATTTTTAAGTACATGCAAGTATAATTGAGTATGGCTATAGAGGTTACTATCCAAGTATATTTTAATTTTTGCAAATTTTTAAGTACATGCAAGTATAATTGAGTATGGCTATAGAGGTTACTATCCAAGTATATTTTAATTTTTGCAAATTTTTAAGTACATGCAAGTATAATTGAGTATGGCTATATAGGTTACTATCCAAGTATATTTTAATTTTTGCAAATTTTTAAGTACATGCAAGTATAATTGAGTATGGCTATATAGGTTACTATCCAAGTATATTTTAATTTTTGCAAATTTTTAAGTACATGCAAGTATAATTGAGTATGGCTATAGAGGTTACTATCCAAGTATATTTTAATTTTTGCAAATTTTTAAGTACATGCAAGTATAATTGAGTATGGCTATATAGGTTACTATCCAAGAATATTTTAATTTTTGCAAATTTTTAAGTACATGCAAGTATAATTGAGTATGGCTATATAGGTTACTATCCAAGTATATTTTAATTTTTGCAAATTTTTAAGTACATGCAAGTATAATTGAGTATGGCTATAGAGGTTACTATCCAAGTATATTTTAATTTTTGCAAATTTTTAAGTACATGCAAGTATAATTGAGTATGGCTATAGAGGTTACTATCCAAGTATATTTTAATTTTTGCAAATTTTTAAGTACATGCAAGTATAATTGAGTATGGCTATATAGGTTACTATCCAAGTATATTTTAATTTTTGCAAATTTTTAAGTACATGCAAGTATAATTGAGTATGGCTATATAGGTTACTATCCAAGTATATTTTAATTTTTGCAAATTTTTAAGTACATGCAAGTATAATTGAGTATGGCTATAGAGGTTACTATCCAAGTATATTTTAATTTTTGCAAATTTTTAAGTACATGCAAGTATAATTGAGTATGGCTATATAGGTTACTATCCAAGAATATTTTAATTTTTGCAAAATTTTTAAGTACATGCAAGTATAATTGAGTATGGCTATATAGGTTACTATCCAAGTATATTTTAATTTTTGCAAATTTTTAAGTACATGCAAGTATAATTGAGTATGGCTATAGAGGTTACTATCCAAGTATATTTTAATTTTTGCAAATTTTTAAGTACATGCAAGTATAATTGAGTATGGCTATAGAGGTTACTATCCAAGTATATTTTAATTTTTGCAAATTTTTAAGTACATGCAAGTATATTTGAGTATGGCTATAGAGGTTACTATCCAAGTATATTTTAATTTTTGCAAATTTTTAAGTACATGCAAGTATATTTGAGTATTTCAAGGAGAAAAGGGGGGGGGGGGGGGGCACAAACAGCTTAGCAGAAAGATATCAAAAGTGCAAAACGCTCTCCCTAGGAAGGTGAGAAATCGGTTAAAAATCGTATCGGGCTTGGTAATAGGACTGGGGAACTGGTTAACGAATATTTAAGAGCCGACTTAGCTTCCGATTCTAAAGACGAAAGAGTAATAAGCAAAGCAATTAGAGCTACGAACGCAAAAAAAGGAGAAGCGAAAAAAGTTAAAGAAGTTGCAACATTTTTACACCAATTTGACGTTAAGCAGAACATGCACTTACCGTACTCGCCTAGCTATTTACCGAAGTTCAGTCTCATGTTTGAAGAAAACCGTATGGAAAATCGTGTTACACACTTGACCAGCGTAAGCGCAATGTTTCTCATTTGCTAAGAAAATCGGTTGACCAAATTACTTACAAAATAAAATATTTACCCAGATTATTCAACATTCCAGTATGTTTTATTACTTACATCTTTTTTACTATTCAGGTTTTAATCCTGTTTTTACTTGATTGGTAGATAAAATATAAAGGATGCTGCAAACGCAATATTATCCGGTTTAACTAGCTGACTATCCATACAATTGCCGCCACTATAAATTCCTTTCCCTGAAAAAAAATTTGGACAGATTGGTCACATCCTATCTCTTTGACTGAAAAAAAGTTTACCACCACATAAATAACTCTAGTCAACTTTTTAAACTATTTGCGAAATTTTAATATGAACTTGCAAAGTGGAAATAGCTAGATCTTGAGATTTGAAAAAAATGAAAATGTTTTTTTCGAAAATTGTAGCATTTCGTATCAGCGTATTTCTGATCTGTTTTATTTATCTTAGAGCAACGAGAGCAAGTTAAATCCTATTTTTCTACCTTATTACGTAAAGTAAATTTTGTTAAGGTTAAGTTTTATGGGAAAAATATTTTTCTCTGATTTGTCAGAAACACATCTCGTCAAAAAATCTGACTGAATTTTATATTCTTATACTTCGATTTGGCTAGATCACTTATCATCTGAATATCCGGATCGTGTGAACAAGCCTTTACTTTCAATGGTTGTCGTGGTTTTTGGGACGTTGTATCAAATAAGTTTACTGATACTTTGCACAGATTCCTTTTAAATAAATCTTTTTTTCTATTATTCATTTAATTTCAATTAATAAAAGTAATGGATTAACTTAATAATAGTTGTTTAATTATGTGTATCGTATTGTGTTTTTTATAATACGTTTTGATCTGTTGAGTCAAAATATATTTTAAAACGTTATGGATAACAAAAGTGTTATATTACATCGTAAGTTCAAGAGACAAAAAAAATTTAAAATGCGAAGGTTACTTTTAAAAACTTCTGATGTTACTTAATATTAATTTTTAGATATTACAACCAATGGCATCGAATTTTAGACCTTGTTTAAACTGTCAAACAAACGAAGGTATCAAACGTTGTGTGCGATGCAAGGGTGCTTTTTACTGCACTCGTGAATGTCAAGTAAAACATTGGAAAAATGGTCATAAAAAAATGTGTACAGTGAGAGAGCAAGAAGAGGAGAATGAAGACAAAATTGCTAAGCTGAGTGCTGAAAATGAGACGTAAGCAATGTTTTTTCTGTCTATTAATACATGCTTTTTTTATAAGCAAGTAAAAATTTAAAATCAGGCTGGGATATACCTGTGCAGAAAACACAATCAGGCTTAGAGCTTAAATTATCCTTTCTCTTATTGGAGAAACAAATTAAAACCTTGAATGTTGTCTGATGGGATAAGATAAAATGGCGAGTAAACTATTCTAAGAGCAGCATGGCGAAAGGACTTGCTTGCTTACAGATTATGGAAAATCTAAAGATTTAATTTCTTTATATATTTTTATGTCTTTTTAAAGTTTAATATAACCTTTCTTGGCTACATAAATATATATTGTCTTAAATATATTTCTATTGACGTTTTAGTTACCCAAAAGGAGCAAAGATGTTTTTTTCTTATTTTCTTGAATTATGTTAGCAAACCTACATTAACTTCATAACGTTGTGAACCAACACACTTTACTACTCATGGTTAGCCTCTTTTACTATACATCAAAAGTGAAAGTAAGCTAACTACAATCATGTTCATAAATTATTGGAAAAACGGCTTTTGAGGCTTTTTTCAGAGTTTGCCCCCTCTCCCTCTACAGTCAGTGTTGATTTTGTGTTGATTTGTGCCCCAAAATACTGCCGGCGACTCTGGAAAGGACCTCCAACCAACACTGAAGAGTGGGGGGAGGGGGAAAGTGGTTTTTCCAAAACTATTATGAACATGATTGTAGCTAACAAACCACAGAACTTATGGAATTCTTGAATCCAAGGTTGCTGAGTAGACTTTGGAGTGTATTATGAACTACACATAGCAGTTAAACTTTATTTTTACCGCTACCATGTTATTCAAGTTGCGATGGAAGTAACTGCTTGCACATCTTTAACAGCTAATCACCAATTTAACCCTAACTTTCCTCTTTCTTTCTTTTTTCTTGCTTATATTTGGTAAAAAATATTTAAATTTTCTTAAAGGAGAGGCGAACAAAAAACTATTTTGTGGCAGCCAGAAAATAAATTTTAAGCGAGAGAAAAATATTTATTGATTTCTAAATCCTAAAATCTACTAAGATAGCTACTATGATAACAAATAAATAACTATATTTCACAACTAAGTATCCATATATCTTCCTGGCAACGTTTTTACAGAATTTTCATGGCTGGATGGGATGAAAATAAGTAGGTTTTGGATGTACTTACCAGTAAAAATCAAAAATAAGATCTTTGACTTGAGATAACGAAGAATACTTTACGTACTATAGTACTAACAGCATTTTATAACCTTCGTTTAAACTTCTTTGAGCTAAAGAAATATCTGTCATGACCAACAACAACATTTTTTTCATGTTTTGAGTCCCTTTTCTACACCATACTATCAACTTCGAACGATAAAGTTTGTTATGATGAGATGGCGCCAAATTTGAATAAATATACAGACCGGAAACATTGAATAACAAATCGAACGAATATGGCGGCTTCATCTTTATTCCTTGAATTTTTACTTTCTTTATCTTTACTGGCAATTTTTTTTAGCAAGTTCAGTAGTATAAAATAATATAAATAACTTGTTCAGCATTTTGTTATTTTGATCTTCAACTTCTTCTAATCACTTTGTGTACATCATAGTCTACTTTTTCTCTATAGACTATGTGTACATTGACCCGTGACCATCACAATAAAGAGAAATATATCTCATTGTTTTCTAATTTAGCCATCCGTTTAGCAAATGTGTAAAAATACTCAATTATAAATAATTCAGCACTCTCACAAAGACGTAAACAAATTTGATTTATAGTTGGTTTTTTTATGGAGCAGACGACCAAGCCAGTCAGTCTGGTCTTTAAAATCAACACTTATCATTAACTTTTATTCAGCAGCCGTGCCGCAGCGCAGTTCGCCTCTCCTTTAATTCTCTCTGGCGACATGGAAATAAGAACTTACAAAAACGGCATCAATTTTTTGGCTTCAATAAAAAAATCATGTTTCAAAGTATGTGTAGTCATGTAATAAAACGGTTATGGACGGATTATATACCGGTTGGTGTTGTAATTAATTGTTTGCAGAACCTTTTCCAAAAAAAATTATTAAAATTGCAGGGGGTATTTTGGGTCTCGTGTTTAGGGGGGGGGGGGTGGCAATTTTACCACCACTATTGAATTTAAGGAGAAACAAACGTTTCGACTAACTGAGGTATAGGCTGGAAGTTTTATAACCTTCACTTTTTCCCTATCACTGCTAAAAGATGTGGCAAGTTCAATATCCACTACTAAACTAAGTTGAAATTATTTTGCATTTTATCGAAGTTAATTGTCAAAAATGTGGATAATATAAGTTTTATTTTAGTAGAGGTAAAATTACCACTTACCCGCATCCCGCTGTTCCAATCTATGTTTCCCGGCCGACCCACGTTATCCGAAAAACTGCAACAACGCATATTGTCTGAAGCCATCCCATATTATCGTGATAAGTAAAATACACTTTTATCGCATAATTAATTTTCAGAAACTGTATCTTGTGTTAATGTGGAGTGTTAAAACGTTACGGCCGCGTACGGCTGTCGCATAAATAACAAACGGACAACAATTTTAATTAGCCTTAGTGGGTTAACCTCTTTCCCTACCAAAAAATATTATCTTAATTAACTTAATTAAAGAAAAATTTCAGGCAAGGAAATGGTTCGGCTTAAATTTTATTTTATTGTACAGTATACACATACAATGAATATTTTATCAACTTTAGATAAAGTTATCCTGTCTTATCTTATCTTATCATATTTTATCTTGTCTTATCTCACCGTAGATCCAATGGGAGAGAATCATTGACTTGTTATGGCTGCTTAGTGAAAGAGGCAAGTTTTCGTTTGTACTCCTCAACATCAAGAAGAAAAAAACCGGGCAAATTCAATGCGGTAGAGAGGACGAATTATCAGCAGAGAATTTGAGAAAAGCTTTTAACTATTTTATGACATTACCATCAGAGCCACAATATTTAAAAGAATTTCCAATCCCTAATTTTCCGTCAGAGTACCGGCCAGGCCTATCCTAATGATGTACCTTGTTTTATGCTAGAGGCGATTTATAATCTTCATAAAACATTCGGTGAAATAGAACTATCATTGAATAATATGGACTGGACTGTAGATTTGCTTGTTAAAAAATTTCACACACTTTCAACTGACTCATTTCAGTTTTTGGCTGGGAATCCACCCCCTGGAGAAATATTCAAGAACCGTCAATACACCAATTATCCTAAGAACATGTATCAGTTGTATCGAAATACTCCTGTAAGGGAAAAATATTTTGAGTTCGGCAAAACGTATGTTTTTATTGGATATGTAGACTTACTTCAACTTGTAATGGGAGTATTTACAGGTGATGCAGGTAACAAAGTTGATTTCTTTGGATTTGACATGTCAGAGATATGTGTGGCTCGTTCATTGATTGTTTACGAGATGATGAAAATGCAGTCGAGCCTTGATTCAATACTAGAAGTTTGGTTCTCAACAGGATGGAGTAAGGATACATTAAAAACTTTCAAGAATGCATGCACTAGAGTAATTACCAGTTCAAAGCAAACGTCAAATGTGAGAGAGTTAATAAGTCATTGGAGGCATACCACAATTACGCTAAAAGAAGCAGTTAGCAGATGGCAAGCTGTTCTTTTGCAGAATGATCCAATGAGAGCTGTTAGTTCTTTGTTGAAGAAACAAGACCGAATTGATTTTTGTCGATACGAACTGACTGGACAAATATTTGGTCAACTAGAGTTACAATGTCACGGTAATGTCTCCATGTTTTCTATGACGCCTCCATTTAAGCATTACAATTTGCAATATGGTCCATTCTTACAATCTTTTAATTGCAGCAAGAACTTTCATTACGATGGTAACCTTTTTAGAAGTTTGGAAAGATACTACAAATCCAAACTTCAAGCATTGGTGAAGTTGGTAGCGGAAGGTAAAGTTAGAATGCACGCTTCGTGTTATGACAGTCCAGTTGGAAAACAAAGATGCCATAGAACATATTCAATCATTGAAACCTGATCACATTAACTGGAACAACGTGGCTGATTTCATCAGAAAAGAGTCCTTCTTTAAACTTGCTTATGCTTGCTCGACTAAAAAAAACGACCCATTCTATGCATTTTTTGAATTGGTCTACAACTGTCTCTGGAACGCATATACTTGAATATGATGGAAACCGGTTAGAATTCCACATGGAGCAAAAGAAAGTTTTACATGGTTTTTTCATGAAGCGTCATAGGGATGGCTACATTCCCTTTTTAAGGAAAGATGCTTTGGTCATCTATCCCTTGGATTTAAGCAATAGCGTACTTGCGCTGAAGTATCGTCACAAGTTTTTGGAGTATTATTTTGACGTCAATGAATTCGATATAAACATAACGGACATTTGTGGACCAGATATATGTAACTGTTTTCAAAGATGGAGTCAAATATTTACCCTATCTTTTGACATTAAGAAGAAATAAAAGACATTCTGCGCTAGGTAGTATATATTAAGCAAAGTGGAAGTCATATTGCACATTTATTAAGCATTTTACTCATTTTTTAGTACGTATAAATGCTGAAAAAGGTCAAACGTTACGAGCTGATTTATATTGACAGTTGTCTTTCACTAATTCCAATAGTATGAGAAGAAATAGTGTTCCAATTAGAAAGAAATAGATTCGAAAGTTAAGATTTAGAAAACATTTTGGTCAAACTACAAATTGGAAACGAAAAAAACAATGGGTAATCCGTTTACATTTAACAGTGCGTATCTTAGTTAAGTGAACCTTGCTACGTTGGCTTCATGTTAAATCTTGTAAGGAAGATTAAAAACAGAAATCTTTCAAAACTGAAATCCTGCAATGTTTGCCTCATGGTAAGTTTTGTTGGGGATATATTGATAAAACAGACCAGATTGAAAAAACATTAAAATGTTGATTATAATGTCAGCCCATTGTAAAACTACATAAGAAGTCCAATTAGAGAGAATATTTTTCCGAAGAGAAGGTTTTTGTTTTAGAGAGATTCGAATTAAGGAAATGAAAACACAAAAGGTTTCTTAAGAAAATTATACAATGAGTTAAAAATTGTTGTGGAGATTTTTTATGTAAATGAAGATTTAAATTAGAGAGAGTCAATTGTACATTTCAAAATTTAAGTAGATTCTTTTAAATGTTGATTGTTTTTTTTTTTTGAGATAGATAACATATTTAAAGAAATGATTGTACTGTTTTAAACTGTCTACCAGTATTGTGTTGTTGTTGTCTAGGAAAATCTAACAGTAAACTTCATATATACCCGTTTTGCAGCTTGAACGTTTTGATGTATAAGATGTACTTTAATGAAAGAAATTTTCGCAGTTACGCGGTCGGATCCAGATATTTGCGAAAAAAAATGCCGCGAAAAACGGATTAAGACGCAGACCGCGAAATTAAAATGTCGCAAAAAAACCTATTGTTTTAAACCGATGAAAAAAATATATGGGAGGCCAGTACCGTTTTAGAATTATTTAGCCGAGATAAATTTTGACTGTAGCATGAAAGACCAAATAATTAGCATGGATTAGTTTTTCTTTGCAACATGAGATAAATGAATAAAACATTAGCAACATCTTTAAAAATCTAATTGATTACCCCCTCTCTTCGTTTTTCATTTTCGGCAGTGTTATGAAAAATGTCCTTATGTCCTTTGTTCCCTTGCTACTGGCTTGATCATCTTCTTTGTCTTTTTTGCAATATTTCCGACATTTTTTTCCGATATTTTTTCTTACTTTGAGGCATCACTGTTTTGTTCTCTGTATCATTGACGGGATCATCTGTAAACTCATGAAAAAGAAGTGAGCCCATAATTATTTCGTCTGTCGGCTCTTTGTACAGCCACAGCAAAACTTCACTGACGTATTTGCTGAATTCACAGAATAATTATTATGATAACGGAATAAGAAGTTTGCTACAGATGCATTTAATTCTTTGTTCTTATGTCTGTGTTAACTAATTTCGACACAAAAAAATCTGAATCGCGAAATTAAATTGTCGCAAAACCCATGTTTTCCTCAAAAACTGCGAAATTAAAATGCCGCGAATTTTTTTGGGATTATGCTTCAACCGCAAAATTAAAATGCCGTGAACGCAATTTGACCAAAAAACCTGCGAAATTGCAATTCCTGCGAAAATTTCTTGCTTTAAAGTAGTTATTTATATTTGCACCATCGATTTAAACATTTATAGGTAGAAGACATTGATTCACTAAATGTGATGTTTTGTAAAATTGGTCAGTGGCTCGTCCTTTTTTTCACTGCATTACGCACGTCTCGTGCAAAGTGAAGTGGAGCATCCACAGATTTGCTAATTCTCAGATTTTTACAATCGTACATATTTCGTGCATTTTGTCCGCTTGTTGGCACGAAATTACTCCGCGGTTTCAAAGTAAAGCTGGGCGCAGGCATTTTGCGCAGACGACTACAGGTATTAGCATAAAGAATAGTCGTTAAACCGTCCATAATCCACGGAAAATATTAAAAATACGTAGCATTTGCAATTTCGTCAAAAAATATTTCGTGCATCCGATGCACGAAATCTGCCTGTGTGACAGACAAATAATTGATATTAATAATAAAGAACGTAGCGGTTAGATCCGGCACAGCACCTTTTGAATGCATGGTACAGCTAAGTGGATAGTACAGGTACCTTAGTTGCATTAATTTACGCGATGAACTGCGCGAAATAGGCGTTTTTTCGCCCAGTAGATTGCGCCAAAATTAATAAGCAAAATAGAGAAATGTGGTTTTTATTGTAAATAATGTATAAAAAGGTCGCAACATATTGATGTGGTGAATCCCAAAAGAATATGAAAGACGATGGAATTAACATTTACGGCAGAACAAAATGTCGTTTTTTAATCATTCCGTCCACTTTTTTTTACATTTGTTCAAAAATAGCGTAAATAACACTTTCCTTGACATTTTAAACTTTTTTAATTGGAGCTCTTTTAATCATATTACATACCTTGTATACTTTATTTATACTTACATACCTTAATTTTGCACTTTGAAACAGCCAGATCACATGAATTAGATTGCTTATAGTTGTAGTATCACCATTGTAATATCATCAGAAATATTTTCTGTTAAGTTTCCTTACTTTGTTTTGTACGCTAGGGACCAAATATTTGTATTTCGAAAAATTCACTGCGCCATTCGAAAATATTTTTAGGGCGTTTACGTGTTGTTCCTTAAATAACTTAATTCCTTGCAGGTAGAGATAAAGTGCAAGTTAATTTTTGTGAAGGCCCCATTACACGAGAAAATATTTCTTTCATGATGTATTTAGTTAAATAATTTAGAAGATTTCGCGTCCACGTCTGAGTTCTATTGTTTGCAAATTCTTTGTTTATTGAATTCATTTGAACCAGCTTAAATGAATTTACCAACGGAAGAATTTTTAAACAATAAAAGACGTACAACGCCATTGAATTCTAAAATTTAAAGGGACTTAAAAAGTCTATCTTGTCCTTTGGATTCATGTGTTTTGTAGTTTTAAGTGATATTCTCTCGTGTATCATTTAAGAGAATAATAACTGAAAAAAAATCCTTAAAAAATTCTGCAGTAACATATTTTTTTTATAAGAAAAATATACGGATACACAGGCTGCAGGTGTGAGTGTTTTCTTTGTGAATATTCTCTTTAAGAAATAAGAAAATTCTTGTACGAATCGTATTCTTTATGCTTCAAGGAATAATTATAACAGAAAAAACAAGTATTTTTTAATAAAATGTAAACTGTTGTGTCTTTTTACTTCTCTTCTCGTGTTTTAAGCTCTTCTTCCAATATGTTTTTACATATGTTGGCCTTGGCGTAGCCTTCCTTAGATCTTTTCACCACTTCTCTTGGTATATTAACTAGCAGCACCTTGGTAAGTACCTTGTTGATTCCAATCATAAAGATCTCCAGTCACACGTTCCATTGCAGTCTTCAAGCCACGTAGCTCGCTTACTTCATGTCTTTATATTCTTGCGGATCAGTGGTTCTTGTTCATCTATATAATCGACAATGCCATTTCAGCCAATTTTGTAGTGTTGAATCTGATGAATCTGACATTTTGTTTCAATCTAAAATCAAACGTTTTGAGATACATTAACAATGGGGAATTATTCAAGGTGAAATAGGCAGAACAGTTGATGTAGTATTTATTAACTGATCTATTTCTTTCTTTTTTTTCTAGAGGTTGTGAAAGCAAGGAAATTTGCCTGTCTGTAATTATATATATATTTTTTAAATTATAGACAAATATAAGAAAAATTATTAGAACCAAAACCTCAAAGTTGATGCACAGCGAGAGAAAAAGAAGGTCCTTAAATTTAAATAACAACGCGATAGCAGGATCCTTTACAAAAACAAATGACAGTAAGACTAACCGACAGATAATCGAAAGTTGATTTGCACATGGATGCAAAATTTTACCTGTAGCACTATCGTCCCATTTTACCGACGAATTTTCATTGATAAAGTATTTCAAAATTCTGCCAATTATTTTCTTGTCACTTTAGCCATGTTTTTAGGCAGTTTTACATTTCGCTAGCGTTTGCACATTCGAATACTGAACAGATAAATCCACAAACTGTATTTTGAATGTTAAAATTAAACAATATATTCCAGGCTAAAAAGGGTCTTTCGTACAAAGATATTGCTTTTTTTCGGATTAAAGATTCTTTGAGTTTGAGTGCGCGTATGTGAAGTCTTTCTGTCAATCAAAGAATAATAATGGCAGCCATAACCCAGCCCAAAGGTTGACACAAAATGTGAAAAATAAACGATAAATTGTTGTTTTTATCTGAGATGTAAAAAAAAATGGATTTCAAGGAGGGAAAATCAGTTTTTTTGCTTAACATAACTTTCAGAACACGAAAAAATTGATGTAGATCCAAGATATGGAAGATTTGTGCAAAATCCGCCAAAAATTAAGTTCCGTAAAAAAATGTTCTGCACAAATTTTTTTCACAAATAATTTTTTACGCCGGTATTCGAAATAAGCGATAAATTGTTGAACCTTTTTAATCTGTGACTGACTTACGCGATCAGGGGTGTATTTAGCTATGGTGTACTTGTGTAAGACACCAGTATGTAGTACCATACAAATTCGTTAAAAAGTTAGGTTGTATCTATATAGACCTTTTTTTTTTAATTTTACGCCCGAGGTCTGAACAAATCAGTATAACGCCAGTGCGCCGGTGCGCCTGGTGTATAAAACTAGTTTTTAGATTGCCCGTATCTCCGCGCCAAGGTTCGACGGTCTTTTTTTTGTTCTGCAATATATTTGATTTTCCATGTCGATGCTGGTTTCACTACTAACGACAGTTCTGCTGGTTCAAACCGACTATCTATTGGTGCAGCTACCCATCTGGCTAGACAAGAATTTTTCTAGTGTATTTCTCTGGAGTAGCTAACTAGTGCAAAATTTAAACTGTACGACAAAACGATGCAGGACATACAGGTGAGCAGTACGTGAACTTTTTAAAGGAGCGACTTTGGTGACTTGTATCAAGAAAGTAGGTAATCTTCACGAAGCTTCATATCGTCTTGATTGATATACGTGTTTTCACATTATTTAGCAATATTTAATATTATATTTTCATATCTTCGGATTTTGTTGTTGAGTTGTAATTGTGAGCAAGTTATAAAATGTTTTTTATTTTGAATGACAACAGACCTAAAATTATCATTAAGTCTTTTTTTAGGTTAAGCAAATCATTTGTTATGTTTTTAGTATAAAGTTTTTGTCTTCAAATACAGTTTAATTCACCAAATGTTCACTAAAAAGTTTGTTATGATTTCAAAATATCCTGATTGGTTTAAGTTTTCGCGAATCAAGCTGATTGGTACTTAAACATTGTGATTGACACAAGATATTAAAACTTTTTTGATATTCTTATGCTTGTCATGGTTACAGCACATTTTTTGCAGTGAAAACCAGAAATAAAATAATCATAAGCGTAAACATAAGCAGATACGCTTTTTTTTTTTTAAATGTTCAAAAACATAAACGAATGGTTAAAAAATTCTAAAAATACATTCCGCCTCTATCTATGAAAAAATTAAATACGCGTGAATGAATTAATCAGTAATTATATCTACGAAGAAACGCTAAAAAAATATGATTCGCGATTAGCAAAACAGAACGGAATAGCTTAGAGAATATTTGACCGATTTTTGAATTCCTGGCTAATTTGCTTTTTTTTCTTGTTAGTATATTTTTTTTACAATGATAATTAAAATAACCATCTCTCACTAAATGTTATGGTTATGCTATAGTATTTTATGTCCTTACAAAACAGGAGATGCAACAAAAATTATAAAATGAAAATATATTATACAATCTACCGCTACAGAAACTATGTGAAAATGTCTGTGGCTACAATGCTAATTAACCTTGACGTAAGATGATATTGGACAAGTTGCTTCGCTAGGAGTACCATACGTTTCAATGTTAGATGTTCCGTTCTTGTGTTCAACATACACTGAATTTGCAGACGCAAAACTTGGATCTTCAATCAAAATAATTAAAACGGTTTAATAAAATTGCAAATCGGTTTCCTATGGTAGTTGTGGTTGGGTAGTCCTCAGTACAGGGAATGCAATCCAACCATTGCAATCCACGCAACTAAATCTCGTTGACAATGCTCTCGTTGTCATGGAGACGTGCATCAAAGGAACATCGAGGTGTGAGAGTTTGAGGTAAATAGTTAAACATACAACTTCCATATCTTTCGGTTTCCTTGAACTTCGACACTGATATGTGATATTTTGACCATTCGTTATGTTTTGTTCCTCTATGTTCATCTGGATAGACTTGTTTTATTTTATTCGGTGGAGTAGATTCGATAACCACGATGATTTCCATATGTGTTCTCTTATTCTCGTTGTAAACAATGTAATATTTCGGATGATCAAAGTTATAGCGAATAGCGGCTTCTTTCTCTGTTCGTCTTTTATTTTCTTTGATTTTCGTCTGTGTTTTCTCAAGTGTCATATCTAAAGTTTGAAAACTGTTTTTGGTTCCTAGAATATCCAAATCAACTTTGTATAAGATCATGTGATCATGAACCCCTCCCAGTAAAGAATCAACAACTTCGTATCCATATCTATTCTTCTGCTTCTTATAAAACTGACTAACAGTAAATAACCAGTTGCTGTCGTTCGCGCTTCAACGGACGCCATTTTGATGGAATATGAAGTCATGAATGAAATCATAAGTAAGCATGTTGCTAAAAAAACCGAACAACTAAATACGCATCTACTAGACCTCCATATTCGAAATCGTCTGTGCCATGGTGATGTCTTCGCAGTGGAATGTTGGCGTTGTTTTCAAATACACATGCTGCGTTTTTAACTGTTACAACTTTGCCAGGGTAATACAGATAAAAAGACAGATCTATGTAGGTGGCGTGATAAGGACAGTCGACTCCCTTAATTAACGGGCTTGATTTCCAAGAGAATAGGTGCTATCTGGGAGGTTAGTCGCACCAACAAAAGGAGAACCTGTAGAATACAATGAAGAAGCTTCTGTAAACTTATTTCAAATGCTATTCGTTGTTTTTTATATCTGACGTCAAATATTGCTGGACCCGTTGACGCTTGAACCATGTAATTGAACTGCCAATCGAAGTAGGTTATCTTTCGTCCTTCAATTGAAAACCTTGGTCCGTTCGGATAAAACATTGTTGGTTCAAAGGAAGGGAAATAATTCGATTGCTCACCTCGTCGTTTCAGATTTGCACGTTTTAAAGTATCATCAGGAAGTCGTTTGACAATTTCTACCTTAAGTTCTCCGCTCCTGTATTTGTTCATGACTTCTTCGCTGCTACCATAAGATTCTTGGTTGTAAAATATCTACAGAAAGAATAAGGAAGGGTTTTTAAGAAAATACGCCATTTAAAGGACCTTGTTGGAAATCTTTATTTGTAGCAGAATATTACAAAAGCAATTTAAACCTTTTTAATTTTCTCTTTTTTTTATCAAACATTGTTAATAAAAAACATATTTAATATAATTTAGGTTTCACGACGTGAACATTTTAATAATATTTCCATATTTCCAAATAAATATTTCCATTAATGTATCCAGGTGTTGTGACACACGAAATCAGTAGACCTGCGGTAACAGTAAATTTAAACACTGATCCTGTGTCTAAAAGGTCACTCCTATGACAATCCTGGAGTAAGTGACATTGCTGAATTACTTCATTTTGGACTAACAACAACAATAACGAAAATCTTACCTGAAGGATACTCCATTCTTTTTCTCTTTGCTTGTAAGGTTCAACCGAAACGTGATCATATCGATGAAGTTTAAATGTTCAGGCATCGGAAATAAAAATGTAATATCATAGTAAAATTGGTCCTTTCTCTGTTCAGTGGCAAGACTAACAAAGATCTTCAATCCGGCGTCAAAGGCTTCTTTCGCTTGTTTAAATTCTTTGAAGATTTCAAACGTCGTTTTAAACAGTGGCCACATTTTAGTGACAGTTTCCACACAAAGTTTGTTTACTGTTGGGTTCTCCAAAATTGTCTTTTCTTCCATTTTTGTACTCATAGGATTCTGTCTATCCCGTAAATTTCGCAAGATTATGGTAAGTAGGATTAGGCAGCGGACCAACCACATAGTAAGTAACATTATATGATGTTTGGAGAGACACAATAGCTTCTCGACCCGGTCTTGGACCATTATTGTCCAAATATTCCAATGCTTCCCTTTTTGTTCGGGTAGATAGAGCTCTACAGTGTTGATAAACTGTATCCTATCATGGTTAGGCTTATCTTTCGGCTGTCGAATAATGAAATTTAGTCCCATGTAGTCAACAATCGTGTTGATTTCTGTCAAATTTAATTCACGAAAGATGTCATTTTCATCATTGGTATGTGGTTCCATTTTGATGCTTTTATCTTACATGGAATAAACCCATTCTTTGAAGCTTGTTTTTTGCCTTTCTTCGTGCATTCACATTCTTTAGCCTTAGTAATGCATAGGCAATAAATGCAATTACAACGATAACAATGACAACGATTAACACGACGTTGATTACTTTGTGTATGTTCGATTTATTGTTTGACTGGACCTTCTCTTCTATTTTAAATTCTGAAGAAAAAACAAGAAACGAGGTGAAGATTATAAGCACGTAATCATACAAACATAATGAAGTGGTTACAAAAGGTAAGAAACTTACTTTCCTTCTCTGTTGCGCCCATTACAATTACTTCGCTCAATAAAACCACCACCTGCAGCAGATTTGAATTGTTAACTTTATTTATAAATAAATAAATCAATCAATGATTCCATCAGCGTTATTGTTTATTGTTGGATGTGTGTTAAATGACAAACATATATACCAACAAAAAAAATACATATACTAACAAAGAGAAGCATTGATAATAATGTTACAATAACAGTATTTTCGACCAATTGGGTTAATACAAACACACCCTTTTCGAAATGGAACGAGTTTTGAAAATCCGCTTTTCACTCTTTTCTTTTTCTTGTGTCAACTTTTAAAATATTTTTATGAATTTTACATAATTTTTCGTAGTGTATCCGTTACTTTTACTAAAAATAGGTCTTTTGCTCGGGGCATAGAATGAAAAGGTATGAATTGACTTAAACGCTCTTAGAAATTTAATCCTTGATGTTTAGCCACATTTTTACACGATTAATATTATAATTAATATTATTCTTATTGCCCGTGAAATATTCCACTTATAGGCACTGAGCCATCAAAAAAATATTTTCCTGTGGCAAAATCCCCTTACAGAAACTTCTTTGAATTTAGTTTTATTCTTATCGTAAATTATTTTTGCTAATTTCGTCAAAAAGAATAAATTGTTCTAATTTATTCTTTTTGACAACGATCTTAGGAACAATTTATTTACACCGAAGCAAATGCATCAGGGATGCAATGAAAGTTACAACCCGTGACTTTTGTATAATATTTTTAAAAGTAACAAAAGCATACAAATGTAAAATAACAAAAAATGTTTAGCAAATATAAAATACTACTGCAGTTGTTTCTTAAAAAAAAAATCCACTTCGCCTGTCACAGACACGCACACGCACACACAGTTATAGCGTATTAGCATATAAGACTGGTTGTACGACCGTAGAAAATTAACTTATAGGCTCTAAAGTATACAAAATCTAAACGATTACTTCTTTGTATACTTAGTAAAATTTAACGTCGTAAAAATCTTCATAAATATATTTTTTGTAAACTTTCATAAAAGGCGGAACTAACTAGAAGTTTTCTTAATGAAATGGACAACAATTAAGGTTCCTCTGGTATAAAACCAGTGGCGATAAATTTAAACAATTAATAACCCGTCTCGACCCACAAAGGAATAAATAAGAAAAGTTATCTACTGTGACTTTCGCATACTATATACTTGTCGATTGTTAGTATCGTAGCGTAACTAGTTTAACGTTCCAACGGCTTGCTCTTTTTCCTTCTGACTGTAACTAACTTAGATTACCACTATAATAGCATTGCTCTAAGTTGTTTGCCTACCATTCAAGCCGGTTCACGTGCATTACATAGATCCAGTACGTTAGAAGTGCGCCGGAGTCGGTACCTAAATTATAAGCCAAAGGCGCTGCCACTGCAACATTTTTTTCATGATTAGTTTTATAGATATTTTTAATAAAGAATGTTTTTATAGCCGTTGATGTAATGGGTAATAGGATCTCTTCTACAGTTAGCGTATTAGTATAGGAAACTAGCTCAAAGTCCCGTGGAAAAATCAACTTAGATGACAAGACATACTCTTACCCCTGCCACTCTTTAATATATATATATATCCGGCACTTAGAATGAAATGGCAAGGGTAAGGAAAAGGCAATGTTTTTTCACCTTACAGCGTACTTAGCTTTCATTACACAATAGAAACAACAGTGGCCATGAAAATAAATTGTTAAACATGAACAAAACTTTTACGTTACTAAAAAATAAAAATAAAGAAAGATGTATACGTGCGTTATCATTATTATTATTATGGATTGGAGTTTTTTCAGAATCAATTGCTGCAATCCTGCAACACTTTCACTTCATTTCATTTCCAGTATTTGTGATATGGTCGTCCTCTTCTATTGCTTGTTTAATGTTTACTTTGAATATTTGTTTTGATTTAAAAGTTTAAAACAATATTTATTGTTGCATATGTCGACATAATTCATTTATGTCAATAGCAAGATCTTTACTGGGTGTAATGTCAGTCGGCCGTAAACAGTTTTGAAAATGCGAAACTAGTTGTTTTAAGCGCTGATTTCTGATCCACGTATCTACACAGGACGCTTACTTGTTAGGGGATGATGCGTGGGGAGGTTGCTAATTAAAGGGAGCGCTCATAAGAGAGTCACTTAAAAATTATATGAAAAGTGTTATTTGATTAAACAAAATAGCTACAGTTTTTTATGTTTTTGTTGTGGTACTTCTCCTCTATCTCCGCTGTGCATTTTTTTACAGCTGTTTATAATGCTTAGAAAATTGTGGCTCTAATTATTCTTACAATGTGGTAGGTAGTGAACTGTATGTGGTATGCCACGCCTCTATTTTCAAAAGCTCTATCTCATAGTTCCAAGTTTCTTGATACATCAGTGATTTTCTTAATTAATGTTCTTTATTTGAGGCTCGTGCGTTACAAATAGTTCAAACATTCTGCGCCCCTCACTACAAACAACAATTTACGCGACTGGGCGTTAATTTACGCCCTACGAAATTTCCGATTTTATTTTTCGTTTTTTGTGCCTTTGTGGGTTTAGCGCCCTGTGGATTTGTTTATCTTGATCCAAAAGAATAAAAGGAGTATCTTTCCTGCCAAAAACACAATATCAACGTTACATCTCATTATAAAAGGCTGTCGAATTTTTTCGGACTGCTTGAAACCGAGGCTTATTAGTACAAGTGGAAAATTAAGGATATTTTGACCGTAACATTAATACCACCCACATGTCGGATTAAGTTAAAAATTTATACACACACCAATTCAATGATGTTGAATAATATGACACTAAAGTCAAAACAAATTTTAAAATTTTAAAGAACATGTAATTCGGGTAAAGATTTGAGAGGAATTTTTTCTTTCATAAAGAACAAAAACTTACGACACAGAATAAAGATACAATTTTATGTTACAAGTGTCGTTTTTTAGCAAGTTTAGGCAAGAAAAGCAAAAGTATTTTTTTTAATACACTTTTCTATAAAAACCAGGAAATTAAGATTTTATTGAGCTGTTTTTACTTTTGTCACATTTTTAGCCTGAAATCATTCGTAATTTATTTTTATATCTTCAAACCTTGTTCAAAGAATTCAGTCGTCCAGTTAAAAAATCATTATTTTTCCTTTTCTATTTTCACGATTTCTGTAAACGAATAAGCAAGCTAAAGATGATGATTCTTTCCAATATGCTATGGCAGTAAAATGAGGAGAGAATAAAATTAAATTTGCTAAAACAAAAAAACAAACAAATTTATGTCGGCTCAAACTGGCTGTTGACAGGAAAAATCTATTTTTTATTTGTGTCTGTTGACATATTGTCATATGTCTATAGACATGGATAAGTTTTTATTGACATTAAATATCATTTTACAGAGGTGAAAGCGAAATAACTTATTCTTGCTTGTCACGATCATCGTAGACATAAATTTTGATACAAATTATAATTTAAAGAAAGTTTTTCAAGTTTTTTGGCTTTAAATGTCTCCAGATATTATGCTTCCGATTGTAGCGCGTTGGCAATAACTGTCTTTATCCCGAATGATTTTTATCCCTAGATTTGCTCACAGTAAGAAAACTGGTACAGCTTAAGTGGCTAACGAAACAGATATTTAACCTTTTTTATGCTTTTCTACAAAAATATCTAAAAACGCTTTCTTTTAGGGTATAATTTAATTTGGCTATAAATTTTCTTGCTGTGGTCCAGCCTTTGAATGAATTACACCTGCTTGTACTGATTATATTCAAATCCTCTATTTATGTTCAGAACTGTCCGAATCCTCTATAATGATGGGAAAAATATCTTCCTATCATATCTTCCAAGTCATCTAATTTTGAAAAGAAACTTGTGTAGTAATCCAGGTTTAAAACCTTACATTGAAACCCTATAAAAATAGTTTGTGAAGCAGAATTTCTGAATTTAACGGCATGTCGTATTTCAGGATTACCGTAAATGCTCAATTTACCGCCCACTCTCGAATAAGCGCCGCTCTCGAATAAGCGCCCACCCTTTTGTTTTATAATTTTTTTTATCAACGCTCCTCTCGAATAAGCGGCCATGAGCGGTTATTGGATTACAATTTAAGAGCCGGCGCTTATTCGAATATTTAGGAAATTAGAAAAAAAATAAAATAAAAAGGACAATGTTATTGATGATGTAGAGGATGCTTAGTTAAACAAACATTTATGATAAAATTAAATTAAAACAATATTTTTAAAATCTGAACATATGTCTTCTGTTTTATCATCATACTACCATCATCATACTACCATCATTCCCAAAAAGAAACTTTTTACTTGACACAAAAAAGAGTTTTTTTAAAGGCGCCCCTCTCGTTTTAGCGCCCCTCTCGAATAAGCGCCCATCCTAAAAGTTAAATTTTTAAATAAACGCCCGGAGTGGTAAATCGAGCATTTACGTTATATTTTGTTGACACATGCACAGTTGACTGGTTTTAAAAACTAGGCGTCACGCGCTTATGAACCAAGCTTAAAAAGCTAATATGTGATTACATAAAAGGGTTAAGAAAATATGACTAAGCTGGGTTGTTTTCGGGGAATGTCCGCAGCATCCTAAACAATCCGCGTTGGCAATGACAACAACAACCACATGAGGTTATCCTTAGTAAAACAAATGGTATACGATTGTAAGAAAATATAGTCGTAGAAGAATCCGTCCGCCGGTTCTCAGATTTTCGCCTGTCGTGCATATTTTCGGAATCGATATTTCGTGCGTTTTTGCCCGCATGTTAGCACGAAGTCATAAAATTTGCTTGGAATGGGGCTATCACTATAATTATAGCAGGTGCGGTTATAATGCGGTTTCCAGTTAATAAACCCCTGGTTTCTAAAAATTGGTTTGAACGCTGCTATTTGGCTATCATTTCCTGACCAACAGCCAAATTACCGGGATAGCAAAGCCTATAGCAACTATTTTCGCAGTTTTTAAGAGCCTTCCAACTACTTCACTCCATTTAACGCACAGGAATACCAAATTTAAGTAAATGTAGGCAATTAAAGTAGGTACAAGCTAGACTAGACGATATAAAGTAAACTTGTCAGACGTTTTTTAAATAAGACTATAGAACTCGTAGTATCCAAAGTAAGAAAACTTTAAGCGCATTTTCTTTATGCAGTGTTTTTGCACTTGTCGAATGGTAATTTAGGATCTCATCATTAAAGTCCCAGTAATTTTTTTATCGATGTTTATAAAAGAAATTATTTAAGTGACTTCGATTTTCTCGATTTGATCTCCTTTTTTCATCGGTGTTTTTTTTAGACTGTACCAAATTGTCATTTTGCGGTTTTTTGCGGATTTGTTCATGTCGCGTTAATTAAAGACATAGTTAAATATGCTTGAAAATATTGAGAAAGCGTGAATAGAATGAATATTCTAAATATTTCGGTACTGTTTCAATAAGGCTAACGAATTGTCTTAAAATCGCTTCTAAAGTTGGGAGTTTTTTAGGATGAAAATATTCCATAAAATCACTGGAATCCCAAAGCTAATAACAAGTTGATTACCAGTTCAAATTTTACGAAGTAATTGTTCTGGCTTAGTAATATTAAAATTAAAATTGAGTGCCATTATTCCAGTTTTATGTAAGAATTACACAAATTTTCAAATGAGCGTATTGGGAAATAGGAGTAGATTGTTGTGAAATAAATTACATTTTCCAACTACTAAGGGACTGTTTTAGTACATATAAGTTAGGTCTTCCGTGAGGAGTTCTTCTAGATTAATTATTCTCAAATAGAAAAACTCCCTACGATCTTGTAGATATGGGTATCATTTTATGGAAAATTACATAAAAATGCTATTAGTAGTAAAACAACTAGTAGTTTAAAATTTCGGTAGCAATATAATTTTAAAAGTTAGGTAGCAATATAATTTTGTGAAATAAATTCTATAATCCCACTACATTAAGACGGTTTTAGTGCAACTGACCTACGATATCTTTTTAAAGAACTTCAGGATTAATTATTCTTCAATGGAACAAGCGGACTATACTTACACTCTACGCTTATTTCGTAATGCTGGTGAAACGCTTTTATTCTGGAATATTTAATTATTATTCACACAAGTTCGATTATGTAGTATTCTGTTGCCATTTTACTTCATATATTGTTCAACAGTTCAACAGTTTATTCCCTATACAATTGATCTTACTTAGATTTATAATGAAACATTTATGCGAATTTTCGTCACGATCGCTAAGCCAATTAGAATGCCTAAAAACCCGCATTGTCTGCTTGCAAAATACATAAAAATGATTTTTTTGGCGAGGATTTAATTCGGCGATGGCAAAAATATCTTAAATTTGGCGTGCACTTCATTTGGCGATGGCCATGCTGACTTAAATTTGATGTGTATTTAAAATTTGGGGATAGAAAGAATTTCTTTCATTTTTTATGTTACTTACAAATTTTATCATAAAAGCTTTAGAGGACAGAGAAGATAAAAAAACGATTTTTTAAAGAAGAACATGCTTTATATTAAAACAAAAAGGAGTTGAATTTTCATGCATTGAATTTGGCGAAAGATAAAAAAAAATAAAAAAAATTGGCGAGCATTTAGTTTGAAGATAGATGAAAAAAATGAAAAAATTGGCGAGCATTTACTTTGAAGATAGATGAAAAAAATGAAAAAATTGGCGAGCATTTACTTTGAAGTTAGATGAAAAAAATGAAAAAATTGGCGAGCATTTACTTTGAAGATAGATGAAAAAAATGAAAAAATTGGCGAGCATTTACTTTGAAGATAGATGAAAAAAATGAAAAAATTGGCGAGCATTTACTTTGAAGATAGATGAAAAAAATGAAAAAATTGGCGAGCATTTACTTTGAAGATAGATGAAAAAAATGAAAAAATTGGCGAGCATTTACTTTGAAGATAGATGAAAAAAATGAAAAAATTGGCGAGCATTTACTTTGAAGATAGATGAAAAAAATGAAAAAATTGGCGAGCACTTAATTTGGCGATTACAGACCAAAATGGTCAAAATCGCTAAATTTAATGCTTGCTAAAATTTGTACGAATTAGGTATGTTAAAGTTAAATTCGTTTATTTTCCTCTTCTATTTATATAATAATAAATTTCTAGTTTTTTGCCAGTTGTTCGCTAGCAAAAATGCTTTTTACAATTGAGTTCGAAAGGACATAAATAACACATTGACTTCCCCTCACGCATATCGCTGTTGCAGTTAGTAAACTGAACGAAATTTTCCTTCAAACACATGCCACAACTGTGTAGTACAAAACACAGCTTTTCTCTGCTATCCCATTGGCTACCCGATTGTAAAAATTTCCAACACTCTCTGGCCATGCGCTGCAAACACTAGACTACAGCTAGAGCTAGAGGTGTGAATGTGCCGCAACCTCGTCCGCAGGACTATTTGCTTCTCAACGGCGCTGCCCTTTCTGATAGTTTTAAAAGGTTCTGGGGTCGAGCTTGAATGTGCCGTGTTCTGTTTGTAGCACTTTCTCGTTACACATCTACTTTTTTACTTTTTTTTGCTAAAATTCGTACTATTTCATCAAGGTTTGGTAGCAATGGGAATAAACACCCTTATATGTAGAAAATGCTTATTGTCTAAATGTGGGAGCTCTTTTTACGACAATCGCTGTGTGGTTCGATGTTGTTCTTTGCATGCAGATTTTAGATAACCATTTCGCAGATACAAACAATGTTCATATGATGTCAGAAAAGATATAAGATGCCCTGGCGACGAGATTGATATCCGTATAGGCGAATGGTATGCCACAGAGACTGATGAGGTCCTTGTAAAAACCGACCCGAACTCTGAGAAGACGAAGTTCTAGGTTGCGCTATCGCTATAACTACTGCAAATGTTTATTTACGTAATGTCTCTACTGCCCAATTTTTTTAGTGCGCGTTCTAAATATGGGGAAACGTGTTTGATTATTCTGGCGGAAGACAAATCTGTGCTGTTTAAAAGTTAAAGTGAAGTAAAGTAAAATAAAAAAGGTAGTTTTTACGTTACATGTGGCTGCTATTTAGTTAGTTCGGTTTTCATTTAAAAAGGTTTTGACGGAGATTGCGAATTAAGCTAGCTAGCCTCTAGCTAGCTAGCCTCTAGCTATCTGGCTGGCGATCTGAGAGCACTCTTTCAGATAGCTAGATATAGATAGATGTGCTTATTTTACATGGCTAGCCTCACAAATATCGATGGGTATACCCTGTCTATTATTTCCAGAAGGGGCCATGGCTTTAGATGGGGAGTCCTAGAGTATTTAATGCTCCATTTTGAGCTACGCAGACCCAATTAGGGTCCACGCTCTCTACTATACAACTCCCTGCAACATCCAATGCCCACACAGTGTGCCATCTCCCCAATTTCCCTCACATGGCTTGGGTTAACCCGGGGCTATGGTAACATTCACTCACCCATATTGAATCGCCGCCCAAGGAGAATCGAACCCCAGTCTCCCTCACAAAGTGCATGTTATAACCACTAAACTATTATACGGCGCCACTGCTATTAAAAGTAGCAGCTAGTTAGCTAGTTACCTTTCTTTCAAATTGGAAAAGCTATTCTAAGAAAATTTGATGGGTAGCTGAGGCAAAATCAATTTTTGAACAATGTCCTCACACAACTCAATTGCTTTCATTCATTTTTGGATCATGCTTTACATTTTAGTAATGCTTCGGTTAATGTTTAAGTTCAGGTGCTTTCAAAGGATGCATTTTTGCATTAACTGCATTTTTTTTTGTGCAGGTGTTAGCAGCATATCAGCAGTGGCCCCCAGTGGAAACAATCCACTAACTATAGGTTTTTGTGATTTTCTGGGCTAGCCACTTTAAATATTTATTATTATTATTATCAGCACCTCACCTCAATTTTTATTCTAAGTTTTAGTTGTCTTAACAAATACCCCTCATTTAGACATTTAAAATTATTAAACTGATAACAGGACAAAAAATATGGTATTTTTACCAACGTTAGCTAACATTCTGTCAATATTAAAAAATTAACAACATTAATGATTGATGGAAACATATAATTGTGAATTGGTGTAAATATAAATTTAAATTTTAAAACACCTCGATTGATATTATAAAACCTCTAAGAATATAACTTTAAACTGACACAAGGCTCAAACTGCACCTAATTCTCATCAAGGATATTCAAATCTGAATTGTTTAAAATTTAGAGTCTTTAAATTTTTATATATATCTATATCTTGTAGCTTCATAAAACCTTGGCAACACAGAAACATTAATTTTATTATTATATTTTACATGTTACAAATATATATAGCTTAATTTTATGTATGATATATTGTTGTATTAGAAAGTTTGCTGTATATATATTATGTATACAAGGTTGTGTTTTAAATTCTTTATGGTTTCTATAATTTAAAGGAGCCATTACTTTACTGCCTTTAGAAACATTCCAAAAAGATATTTTTCTATTGTTTATGAAGTCCTTTTTTTGTATAAATTCATTTACTTCTAATTTTAGGAACATGCACATGCGTTTTTAAAATATGGGTTGTGGGTCATCAAAAGTCAGTAGTGTGGTCCATATCAACCATGAAATCTCTAACAGAACACAACAATCTTCTTCACATGGTCAAGTGGAAAGAGTCGAAAACTTAGAAATGTATTCTTCAAAACAGTCTGTTTCAAATGAAAGCTTTAAACAGAGAAAAAAGAAGTTGATTCCCAATGTTGAAATATTTAAGAAAGCTGATGAGAGGGCTTTACAGGTAATAAATTTAAGTATTAATCCGTAAATTATTTATTTTAAGTGTTACAGACAAATACACGGTAAGTTTAAAAGGACCGTTGAAATGTTGATAAAAAACTTACCGTGTAAACAGGAAAGGTGTACAACTTTTTCGGTTTTAAAAGTTTTTTTTATTGAAATTAACAGAATGGTTAATGAGCTATTGTTTAAACTAAAGATTTGAGCATATTTTTTCGGTTTATACTTGTGTTAAGAGAGTTTTTAAAAAAACTTATACATTTTATCTTAACGTGTAGACAGGTGTATTACCAGCAGCTAAACGTATATATACGTTTTTCTTACAACTAAATGGTCTGTTTAAACTTTCCGTGTATTTTAGCCTTTACATGTATTTTTCCATGGTAAGTCACTGCATTTGTACAATTACTACTTCCTCTGATACTTCTGATAATCTTTTGAGTAGGGTCGGTACGTTTGTCATGCTCAACCGGTGTTCACCTCAACAGTGTTTTCTTGTGCTGCCCTAATACCTAAAAGAGGTATATAACGGAATGGATGCATTTAAGTACTGTGTGACTATTGTTTAGGTGAATTTTTTGCATATTTATCACGGGGTTCACCATTTTGCAGTCTGGAGAAAGTTGACAGGTTTTAAACTTTTCTACTGTGCATCCTGTTAAGTCTGTAAGTGTTCTGGGAATACAGTTAGCAAGTCTAGGTGCTTGATCCAGAAATAATGAGTGCCAAAAGGAGAAGCGACTTCTGCTAGCAGATAGCATCACTTCTGACAGAACATGTGTTGGTGAAGAGATGCTGTTGTTTACACAAACCATTTAATCTAGCATTTCACGAAGGCTGTTATCCAATCTAACATTTTTCCTCTTATGCCAACTTTTGCCAAAGTTATGTTATTATTATCGACTTTATTGCAAAATTTAAAAAAAAAATTATATATACACATCTACATTATTACCTTCGTAAAGTAATGTAACAATTGTGTCATTGTGGTAAGTAGTTGGTTCAAACATAATCTGGATACACAAAAACCATGTTGAGTTGGATTAAGGAGGTTGTGTATGTCTAGATAAGTGACAAATCTATTTCCTACGACTTTTTTCAAGATCTTAAATAACATGAATCATTAGTTGTAGTTAACAGCCATGAGCTTGGCTTCCATTCTTCTGAATTAGCGTAACTAACGAATTGAGAAAAAAAAATTGCTATGTGACCCTCGTTGTAGCATTTTTATCATTAGTAATTTGAGTGGTTTCGATAAAAGTTCTTTGCATTTAAGGAGAAGCATTACTGGAAAACTATCTGGACCTGGAGAAGAATTTAAAAGAACAATTTATTTTTGCATCTTTATTGTCTTCTTCTGTAAACATTAGTTCTTGTAGTTGGAGTTCAGTAACTTCATTTTTTGGGGAGAATAATGTTTAGAGAGAATTTCAGCCACCATTGAAAATTGTTTTCACATGTTTTGTTCTTATCATAAGCATGACGTTTGTTTTCACTTTCGAGAATTTTTTTTCACCTATGTGAAGAATTATTTAGCGTTGTTTCTAATGGATTTCATTGCTAATTCTTCTTGTGTTGCTTTATAGTTTTTTATAGGATTTTTTGTAGATACAATTTTTACAAGTTCCTTAGAGAGGTGTAGCTTTCTTGCAGGAGAGGCAATTCTTAAAATCTGCTTAATTATTCAAGATTTTAGTTGCATTAAAAATTTTCTTTTTCTTGGTATTTTACCAGATTCTATTTTTTATTGAATTGGTGTGTAATTGTTTTTAACACAATGGTATGATATTCTAGAGGTAGTGAAATAAATTCTCTCAAACATTTGATTTTAGAGGAATTTAGTCTTATGTTTTCCCAGTTTACATCATCACTTTGAAAGTTCAGCGATGGCTTGGTTGGTACTCTGTTGGTTTTGTAGACAGTGGGAACTTCAACAAATTGATGATGTGACATAGAACGCATTGTAGGGATGATGCTACTGTTAGTAAGAACTAGGTCAAGAATATTGCTTGGATATGCGTACGTTCAGTAACAATTTGACTGCCTGGTGCTCGTTTATCATTTGCTTTTCTTCAGGAACAATCTGCATGAAACATTTTGTATTTAGATTGTTGTTATGTCTTTAGATCTAACACAGTCTAGATCAAATTGGAAGAGGGTTATTAATATACCTATATGCTAGCATGGAAAATGGACTATAAGGCGAGAATGATGATGATGATGATTATGATGTCACTTATAAAATTGAGAGAACTGCTTGAGGTTTTAATTCATAAAAGTAAAGTAGTTGATTGAGTCCTTAGTTGGGTACGTTGGTGCATTTTCATGTACTGTTGCTGTTCAGTTGTGATAATGGTTGGATGAATCATGGTTGAAGCGTGTTGTTGGAATGATGGGCTGTGGTGTGCTGGCAGTTGGAAAAGCATCTGAGGAAAATTGTTTTTTAGTTGAGGGTTTATGTAGTGTGTCACTCTGGATGCCATTTCCTTGTGTCTTAAAAAAATTATCATTTGTGATAATTTTTTTGTTTCAAATTATTTCAGTCCTTCTGAAGTATTTTCTTACATCTTTTCTTTTTATGTGACGTTTTGCAATTTCTAGTATTAAAGTCAGTGCAATTGTTTCTAAAATTACATCTATTAAGGATATATAACATCAGAACCCATTGGCAACAATTTTTATTTGTTTAAAGATGAAGTTAAGAGAAAAAATTATGGTTTCTCATTTTTTGTGATTTTTCTTCCTATCTTTAATAAAACCTTTTAATTGGTGAAAAACTTTATGTGGTGGCATTGCAAAAATGTCCTCTGCAAATCATCACATCAAAATGTTTATTGGCAAGAAATTATGTATCTGCTTTCCATGATTTTGAACGTCCACAATAAAAAAAAGTCCTTAAATTGTAAAGATCAACTTCCAAACAAAGGTGTTCTGAAAAAAGCTTTGTTATATTTTTCTGCATATATCATTTTTTTTTACTTATTACAATTTAGTTTAAATTTTGACTATTATTCTAACTTTTTTTTAACAAACTTTTTGCTGTCAAATTTGTTTCTCTGCCTTGAACAACTAAGCCTAAAAATTATCTTGATTTCAGTCTCAATTAATTTTATAACATTTGGTTTCAGTAATGTTAAAAGCAATAATTTTGTGGGATTTAGTTCATACTAAAAGAATTGCCTTGAATAGATTATTTGAATAAACATAATATATCATATTGGTAACTGGTGGATATTTGTCACAAACTTTTTGGTTTTGCTCTCCAAACTCCATTTTGTGTTCTTTTAAGACAACAATAAAAGGTGATTGAGTTTATGTGTGTGAATGTTGTTTAATTTAAAACCATGAAAACAAGAAATTTAATGTTATTTTAGGCGCCTGCATCAAAGTTGTCCTGTAAAGAGCTTGTTAATTTTTTAACTGAACCATTTCAAGATTCAGATTTGATGAAACTGCGTGTTATCTGGTCATGGGTGACACACAATATCGTATATGATGTTGATTCCTATTTTGATCCAAGTAATCAAGAACATTCTGACGTAGACGCAAAGAATGTATTAGGTACTGGAAAAGCTGTTTGTTCAGGGTATGCGAGTGTGTGCAAGTATATGACAAAGTAAGTTTAGTCAATGTTTGTCAACAAAAATAAATACTTCTACTCTCGGGGCTAACTTTTATTACTCTTTTTTTCCTTAAAAGTCCTTAAGAAGCAACTCTCATGTTGTCATGTCAACCTATTACACTCTTCATAATTTTTTTTTTATATTATGAAGTAATTGTCAATGGAACCTGTTATCATTGTGTCATTATAGGCTAGGAATTTAGAAACATGAAAAACTGATAAAAGACCTGCAACTTCAGCAACTTGAAAATTAATAAGAATATCTTTTTTGACATTTTTTTTCAGGGTTATTGGTTCTCAAAGTTTATAAGTTAAGCTTTCTTTATGATTATATTGTTAAAATTTCCTCATTTTTTGCGAGCCTGAGAGGGATTGTTTTAAGTAACTTGAAAAAAAAAACAGGAAAATTTTAGCACCAAATGCATAGAATTTGTCATTTTCTCCAGATCAAACTTGGGTTTCAGGTGTAGAGAAAAAACTACCCATATATTTTGAAAGAAAATAATTGTTGTTTATTTTTTCCTTTGTTATCCTCTCTCTCTTGTATTAAATTTAGGCTGTTGTTTGTTACCTAGGTTAATATTAGTCGAAGAAAATTGTTAATCCAGGTTAGCTGGGGGAAACTCTGGTCACCAACCATAAAAATTAGTCACTTTTCTACAGTTTTTCTTTGATAAGGATGTTTTTATGAAGCGGCAATTTTGATTAGTGTTTATAATTTTAATTTTAATTCACGTTAAGATTAAGCAGTCTATTTATGCTATTATTTTTTTTTTCATTGAAAATTTCTTTTCATCCACAATTTTCTCCTGTTTTTGAGAAGTATTATTACATCTGAGGGTGAATTAGAAAGAAAGTAATAACTTTTCTTAAGCACGATGTATTAAGTGTGTTAAAGGGGTAGAGTAGTGAAAATTGACCAAATTTTGCTTATTTTTTTACCCTTTTTCGGGCACTAAATTGACCTGAAAATACAGGGGTGGGTAGTTCTGAAATGTTACTTTATCCGCGACCAAACTCGAAACCACATGCATAGCAACGCCCATAGCAATCGGTTTTGTCATTTATAGCGAGACTTTGAGCATTTTGGATGATGTTTTACGCTTTGTGATTCCTAGATGCCACTTTCAGACCTCTCGTGATAGTGTACAGTTATCAGCAAATCTCAAAATGTAATTGTTGTGCGTGATAAACCAAAAAAAAAACTTTTAGGGAAGAAACATTCGCGGGATAGCTATAACTTTAATCTGCTAATCCATGCATTCTACAGCTTCCGAGATCAATTGTCATACAACAACCATCTCATTGTTTAAAAAACCCGCATCATTTTACTATCTTCAATGCGAAAGAAAGTGTTAATGGTGGCCTAACACAACTTTCTTGCCTTCCACACAAGTCGGTTAAAGGTTAGTAGATGGCACCAAATGGGCTGACAACACTGCATTTAAAGTGCGCTGGAGTGGTGACTCGAATTTAAAACCTTATGATTACAAGCCGAATGCGCTAGTCTACTAAGTTAATAATAAAGTTGATAACTGGGTTTAAAACTTACTTTAAATATTTGAAATATATATTTTTTTATTTTCAAACTGTAGTCTTGCTGGCTTGAGAGTAGAAACTATCACCGGATGGGCGAAAGGTTTTTCCTACGTAACTGGAACGAGTTTCAGCGACCAAAATACGAATCATGCGTGGAATGCTGTGTATTTAGCAGACTCGTGGTGGCTGTTGGATTCAACTTGGTCGGCTGGTTATGTCAATACCAACAAGAATTTCATACAAAAATACAACGAACATTTTTTCTTCACAAACCCTGAAGAATTTATATACGACCATCTACCGGAGGATTTTGACTGGCAACTGTTGGATACTCCAATCAGTATGAAGGCTTACGAAAACTTAGCTAAGTTCTCCACGAATTTTTTTCGCTTGAAAATGAAAGCTGTGGCGCATACTAATGGTACGGTTGATTGCAGCGATGGTAAAATACACATGAAATATAAAATCGAGAGAGAAATACCTATAAAGTGCATAGGGAAGTTAATAAAAGAAGGCACAACCAAGGCAGCTATAGACAATCACATTCACATATACACAACAGATAAAGTTCTCCACGTTTTAGTCAGTTTACCATCGAAAGGAGTATATCACTTGAAGCTATTTGCTGGTGAAGCTGATACGGAAGAAAAGGACCAGTTACCTGTTATTTGCTCTTATGTAATAAACTGCGCAAAAGAACAAGAAACATACTCGGTTTACCCGAAACAGTACAAAAAATGGAGCCCTGGGTTTTATTTACACTCTCCTACTGAGGGGCAATTATACGTTGGAGAGACGTATCCGTTCAAGATATCGTTGCCTGGTATTATTGAAATGGCTGTATGTCTGGGTGAGTTTTTTTCACTTTTCAGTTTTTCATCAAATTTATAGTACCAACTATATAGCGCTTATTTAAACTCAAATTTGAGATTTTCAATTTCGTATGTACATAATATTGCGATTTTTGCGAATATTTATAAAATTCACAAGATTAGCTACTAGTGACGTCAGCTAACTACTTAAATTTGTAAAATTTTATATCACCGCAAAATTAGGTGTCACAAATTCCAAGATCACGTAATCACGGAACTCAGTACTCGTAGAATGTAAAAAAAAAATTAATTTGTTAAAATCCGTACAACTGCGAAAGAAATTACCTTGACTTACGTTCCTTCAATATTTGCATGTTTTTAAATATTTTATCTATTGAAATTTGTTTGTTAACATGGCGTTGAAGTTCTGACAGGGTGTAAAGAGAAATGGCGTAGAAGTTACGCCCTAAACAGATTGTAAATTGAATAATTCATTTTCGCTGACTTTTTAGGTGGAAAGAAATCGAGTTGGCTTCGTCTTCCCAATACTACTGGTGTTGTGTGGGAGGGTGATGTTACCATGGAAGCAGGAACAGAGAGGGTGTCAGTATTAGCAAAATTTGACAAACAAGTTAACAACACGTTTTCAAGTTTATTGGAATACCAAGTGTTGGAGAAAACATGAGATTTTTTAATGATAGAAATGGTCCACCACCTAACATCAGTTTGTGCGCATGCGTATAACAAGTTTTGTGACGCGCATGCGTGTCAACAGATTGTGTGACAAAAGAGTAGTGGGGATAAATTTTATTGGGAATAGATTATACATAAATTACTTTTAAAGAACTATTTTAGCAACATCAGAAACGGAGAAAGCGGATTTTTAGGTAATTTTTCTAATTACGTTGGAGCCTCTGATAACTTTTTCTGAAAGCCACAAAGGAGACATCGTATTTCCGCAAAGCTTAGCAGAAGTGTTGACGTATTGGAGGAATTGAGATAAAAATTGTATGACGTTATTTAGTCCAAGATAACGTCATCATAAATTTCTAAACAAATAAAAAGGCTAACACCGTGAAACGTAAACTTTGGAATGAAAAATAGTTTTCCAAACGAGGTCGCAAAATAATAATTTTGGAGCTGAACCATAGTTGAACGTTATACCAAAATTTTTTACTGTGCTGAAAGCTAACTTAAAATGATGAAAAGTCAATAAGAGGGGGCTTCGAATTAAAATTTGCTAGCTTTTTCCTCGCTTGTTACATCACCTACGGGTTTTTTATTTACCTATTTATTTCATTTTTTGATAAATAAAGTATAAAAAACCTACACGTCAACATCTTAAATGACAAATTTGCGGGAATTGATTCCCTAAAATTATTTTTCGTGAGCAAGTGAAAATTCTATCGTTCTGTTAAATTTTTAAATTATATTTAGATGTATATTTTTATAAATTGTTTGTTGTTTTAATGAGAACTTTGTAAACATGAATTACCTCAATCCACCCCAGATGAAAAGATGCAAAGAAACCCCCGGAACATTTGTTTTTCATGCTATCACAAGCAATCATTTTTACATTTTCAAACTTCGCTATGATATTTATAAAAGTTGTTTATTTTGTACGCAAGATTTTTAGAGTGTAACTATATAAATATATTTGTAATTTATAAATGAAGAGTTGATTATATCAAAAAAATCTCGACCTTTTTTAAATGTCTAGGTGCTCTAAGTAACGCCGAGTCTGTAATCGCCCTCCCTCCCCTACTCCCCCCCAAAAAAATAATGAAATACTTAGAAACGACCTTTGTTTAATACTGGAATACACGTCCCCCGAAATCTTGAAAATTTAATAAATGTACGGGTGTATTAGAGCGTTTACAGATTTGAAAAAACACGAGGCTATGATTATAAGTATTTTTAACAGCTAACTGATTAAATATGAACAAAAGTTAAAGAAGTTGAAAAATAAATTTGCAGGACTCTTGCGGAAAAAGTATTTTAATGGTTTTAAAACAGGACTTTACCTGCTCTATCCATTTTCGGAAAATCTTCTTAGGAATCCAGGCCAAACTCAAAATTTTAAAATTTATGTTTCATGCACTTTGAATTCTATCTAATCACAAAATATTCTCCTACTGTACTTTTGTGTTACGTGTAAACGCATTCTACACAAACAGATCGACTATAGACATTATCTCGGACAATGTTTTGGTCCCTGTACGATTGATCTAAAAAAGACAACGGGGGACTTAAATCTCTCTCTGATATTGTGTTGTAGCGTTCGCGTGTGGCCACACACAGGAAAAACTATTTTTAGATGCACGTGGCTAAATTACGAATTTTTATTAAACTTCGTTTGATATATATCCAGTGACATTGCATCACCAAGGTGCTTTTCCGCAGCGTCTAGGTTCTTGCGAACAGACTTGTATGTTTATTTTTCGTTAGACTGCTCTGTTTTTAAAATAAGAAAGACATGCAATATATCTTATTCTATGAAATTAAAACGAAGAAAATTAACACGAATAACTCTAGCAACTTAAAAAAAAATAATTAAGGAGATTTAGCTCAACTGACTTACAAAAGGCGTTAATGAAAGGCGAAACAGGAAATTCAAGACAAAATTTAATGGACATATTTTAAGAATGGATTCAGTGATAACCAGCTTTAAATAACGCAGATTTTAAAAATTCGCGTTAAATTTGTACCTCGCTAATTTCGTGAATAAGGTACAAATTTTCATAAAAAACATTTTAATTTAGCAGACAGTCCAAAAAAAATAGGCAAACAAAAATAGAGAAAAAAAAATAGTTTTTTGAATATTTATTTCAAGCACTTCGAAACTTTACAATCTAGCTCGCTTTTTAGATTCATCGATCTTCTTTACCAGTTTATCAACTTTTCTTATCCATGAAAGCAGTAAATTACAGGAATTTTCAGGCTATAATAGTCACCTCCACGATTCAACCTCTTTCCACTAACTTTAGCCGAAATGGAAGTGTTTGGAACTTTCAAGAATAATAAACATATTTTGAAATGTTTTGTTTCGTAAATAATCAGTTCTAATGATTGATAGTGCATTTTCGTCAACCTCATTAGATGGCTCATGCCTGAATTTTAACATTATATATATTATATGATGTTAATATTTTTTCTCGTGATATTACGTACAATTGAGTTCTTTTGTTCTTCTTTATTTCGTCTGAGTTCAACCCGGTTGAAATTACACCATTCACATACAAAACTCAGCTCTATTTTCGAATTAGGGGCTCACATTGCAAAACTTTCCAATAAACGGACACCTTCAATTAGCGGACACTTTACTCTTGCACCTACGGTGTCCTTATGCATATTAAGCGGTTATTATGCATCAACCTCGTTCCCAGGGCATCTTGTATCCTTTTCGGACATCCGGACGGCGATGTCAATTGAGTGATTTTTATGAGAATGTATTAGCGAAGATTTAAGGGAAATTTAGAACAGTTGAGTTATTGCAAGTTCCAGTTTTCTTGATTATACTGTATTTGTATTTTTACGACTTAACACATTTGTTTTAACTAACAACACCGGCATATCAATCAAATGAAAAGACTGGGGCTTGCCCTTTCAATAGGTGTTGCAAGATGATGGTAAAGTACTTTTCTGTTCTGGTGTAACAATGATTTACTGTTAACGATGGAGATCACATGCGCAACGTTTATACATATGTATATATTCAAATTAGGTTCTCCTATGGGGTGTTGCATTTTTGGTATGCCACATAATTATCAGAGAAAGCACTTGGAAATAAAGCATTCCTCGAGCGCGTCAAAAGAGAATAGTAAAAATTCAACCTCATTCACAGGTATTTTTTTCGTTTTTGGTATCTCTCGGGTGGCCTAATTTTAACAAGTTCAATAAAAAAGATCATGGCAGTTTTGGTGGTGCATTGTCGGGAAGGCTATTGGCGTTCTTGGATTTTCCTTTCCTTCATTCCACTTTCTAACAATCTCGTCTTCCATCTAATAAGAGCATCCCTAATGAATATTCAAAATGAATTTGCATGGTGCACACTTAAATTAACAATTACTATGTGAACTTCAAATACTCTCTCAACAATGCTGTCCTGAGAGCAGAAGTGTTTGCGATTTTAGACTATATTCGCATATGTGCAAAATTGCACTTAAAGTTCTGCAACGGCTTTGATATATTCTTCACTTAAGGTAGCGTAAGGATGATGTACCGCTAAAGATCCCCCAAAGTTCATGTACCAATAATTGAGCTTACGATAGAATATTTAGGCTGAATCTCACTATTGGAAAAAAACTTTCGCTGTAAAGAAAACATCAGGTCTTAAAATTTTTCCAAAGACATTGTTCCCTTGTTTTACCTACTTACTAGATAGATTTAACAAATCTAATTACGCAGAATTTTCATAACTTCCCTATAAGAATTATCCCCAAAAATAACATCTTTCTGACCTCCAACCAACGACCCACGCAGCCAATTATTAGAAGTACACACTATATGTATGCATATGGTATGCATATAGTATGTATTTCTACATACTATACATACTATATATCTACATACTATAGCATATATATACTATAGTACATACTATAGCATTGAGAGGAAAACGAGTAGGTAATTTGGCGTGGTTTGGCAACGGAAAAGAAGACGTCGGCAAAACAAAGAAATCGATAAAGTAAAAGAAATACATATTTTAGTTACACATGTTACATAGAAGAAGCCAACAAAAATAATCTGATTCCTATAAAATATCAAGTTATAAAAGACTGGTATTGTAATTATATATACATTTTGAAAAAAGTGCGTAGAAATGATAACAATAAATAAAAAATAAGAGTAGGAAAATATAAATGGATATATCCTTAGCTGCCTAGTATCAAAAAAGTGCAAATGGGGGCGGGATGGGGTGGAAAAAATTCTAAAATTATTAAGCGCCCTCCCTTGTCGTTACCTTCCCAATTTGCATTAAGAATCCAGAAGTACTTTCTCGGACAAAATTATTTGTCTGCGTGTTTTGTTAGTCGAGTTTTATATACGGTAAAATTTTTCTACAAAAACATCGAACACAGTGAGTATTACACTTCGTCAAACTGAAAGCGAAGACTCTGTTGACATGTTTTAAAAGGTGCGGGAGTGAGTAAGTTTTCTTTAGCTACTTACAGCATCGTAAATGACGGTCATTAGCAGATGGCATAATTTCACTAAGGGTTTGCCAATACAGCACAGCTTGTTGCAGTTGCGTTTGGATATCACTCTACAGTGATAGGGAGATAAAGGTAAAAATATAAAAAATTTGGGTATAAAATCTGCAAGATAGTACTTTGTTTCCCTCATGACTGTATTGTTAAGTGAAATATATAAAAGTTTGATGAAAAAATGCAAGACAGAAAATATAAAAAAATTACAGGTACATAAAAAAATAATTCTGCGTAAAAAACATTAAAAATTTCGCTATCAAAAAAGACACGCAAAAAAATAATTCGTTATAATTTACAAAAAATAATAATCATAATAATAATAATAAAAACATTAATTACAAAAGAACAATTTTATTTCTGAATAAAATGACATGTGTCAAAGGATGTCAACACAGTGAGCAGAAAATGAGCAAAATTATGACGTCATTAAAACCTGCATGGTTAAATAACAAGTACAGGAACAGTTATGTTGGCAGATGTGTTGACAAAAATTGGTAAAAAATGATTATCCTAAAATATATTTTAATGGCAAAGTGGAGATGCTCATCTCTTACCAAATGGATAAAAATAAGCTATGGCATCGCATTGTTAGTACAAAACACTTAGGAAAATTAGTATACACTTGTTAACCAAACTATGTTGATAATTGTTCATGAAACACCTGTTGAATAAACTTTACTAAAATTGCTTCGAGCTTTTATAGCTCTTGAGTCGCAGCACTTATGTATTCTCTCGGCACGATCGAGATGTACTCAATTGCACCTTCCTTCCCTTCTTCCAACTGATGTATCCACTCTATGCAGCAAGACACTGTCACTCAACCTAACGCTGGGGTCTGTGAGACAGATACTCCATATGTACATATACCAACCTAAAGTCCTAACGATATTATAACCATGTTAAAAATCCATCACTTTTATTTGCAGGTGACAATAACATATCAACATCGCCAAGAACTTCGGAACTTATTCCTTCCAATCCTGTACCAAGTTCTGTTTCACCTTCTAAGATTCCCACATCAACATTGGTAGCTTGCATGCTATCGAAAAAGTCTGGTAACCGATTGTTGTGGGTTAGCCGGGGCTGTTCCGGATTTTGAAGGCCATCTTTATTGCCATTAAAACCAATTTTTTGATTGCCTTCCATATCACAATCTTCCATACTTCCCATCCCATCTGGATCCGAGGAGGTAGGCGTTAAAAACGCACCCATTCCGTCTAAACCGGAATCAACAGATCCGCCACGGGCGTGAATTCCAACCCCAGGGTTCATTGACTGATTGGCAAATTTTTCACGGACAAGGTTATTTAACATAGAGTTGCTGTTCAAGAGCGGGTCAAGTTGAGGATTATTTACATTTCCAGGCATTCGTGGCTGTTGCATCATAAACTCTCTTTGTTCCAACATCTGGCGGTGCCGTGTTAACTTATCAGTTTGATAGAAACGCAGGTTTTGATGGTTCATCGGCGTTGAGGTGGAACTTCGATTTTGCCTGGGTAAGCGAGGATCAAACCAACTTGTAGTCTTTGTACGGTGATTGAGAAAGTAAATCTCACCTTCAGGAGTAACAGCCTGTTCCCAACCTTCGGGCAGTGGTTGGGGACTTGATGGTAGCATAGTCATGGATTGTGCTTTTCGTGGATCTTGCCATGATGGATTCTGGTTTGTATGGCTGAAATAGTAAAAATGTTTATAGAGAATAAAAATGCGCACACACGTTTTATACACTTGTTTTTACATTAAACTGATGCTGCTGTCCATTTTTCACACTTTTTTGATTTTTTTAGCTACATTTTTAGCCATATTTCAAGCTTCAGCACTCACACCCAAAAACAACAACAAGCTTTATTAAAGATGAATGGAAAAATGTCACTATAAACAATTTTAGGAAGATTTTGGAGGAATCAATATTTTAAGTCAAAATTTAGGTTATTTAGAAAATTTTAGGTTTTAATTTTTTTGGAGATTTTATAGGTGTAGCAACCTTGAAATAAAACATCCAAACCTGGTATTGAAGAGAGAATGCTAGCTAAGTAAAACAAAGCTTCTTGCGTATTAACTTTTTAGGTCAAAAATTATTACATGATCTGTACATACATATCTGCAAGCTTTTCTACTGTAACTGAGTTTAGTAGTAGTATTTATTTGCTGCTATATAGATCGTACAGTATATAATATATAAATGTATAAATGTATATAAAGTTGTATGTTAAAAAATAAAAATAATACAATACAAGCTATAGCAGTCAGGAGACCGACCACTAGCAAAAGCTAATCTAAGGAGGCCACCTTTAGGTATAGTTTCAAAACTATTTTTGTTTATGTGCAATATGCAAAAAAAAATTAATTTTAAGAGTTGTGATTTTTTTGGAGAAATGTACAGGTAAATAATTTAAGTCTAGGAAGACTAAGTGAGGTAAGATCAATAGAATTGAAATGCTTTTGGAGAGAGTTCCAGTTTTTTATTGCTTGATAGTGAATAGAATCCGTACCATATGTTAAAGTCCTAATAGATGGTATAGAAAGAAGTTTGTAGGAGCATCCTCTAGTTACATGAGTATTTGGCAGATAAGTCAGATTGAAAGAATTTTGTATATACGAAGGAGATACGTTGTTAAGGGGAGGTATATTTGAGTATCAAAGAGTGGGTGAGAGTGGGCATAGTAATCAGAAAAAGTTATGAGGCGAACTGCAGATTTTTGTAGTTTAAAAATACGAGAGTTGAGTGGAAGATTTTGACCCCAGACTTGAGTTGCATATGATAGATGAGAGTGAAAAAGGGCAAAATATACAGTGCGTAGGGTTTTCCGAGATAAGTAATAACGTAATTTTGAGAGAATACCATTGGCTCTACGAAGTTTAAGAGCAAGAGTGTTTTATAATGATAGAACCAGCTTAAATTTTCATTCAAGTAAACCCCCAGGTATTTGACTGATGATGAGAGTGAGAGACGTTTACACCTAGTTTCAACTTGATGTCATAGTTAATTTTTTTCCTGATATTTCTGAAAAGGATAACTTCTGTTTTGGTCACGTTAAGAGCTATCTTATTAGCATTCAGCCATTGTTAAGAGTTTTAGATCATGGTTAACTTTCTTTTTGATAATGCTGAGATCTTTATGAGAAAATAGGAGACAGGTGTCATCAGCAAATAGGAAAGTTTCCGAGTTAATTACTGCATCAGAGATGTCATTGATATAGAGTAAGAAAAGGAGGGGTCCTAGAACAGAACCTTGTCGTACGCCATTTGGAATAGATTTGAGATTAGAACTGTGGCCATTGATAGACACATACTGGTTACGATTGAGAAGGTATGATTTAAACCATTGCTTAGGCAAACCTTTGTAGAGCCTTGTGAACCCTGGATCTGTTCTACCAAAAAAACTTTACAATGAAGTTTTAACTTGGTGGAAATTGCCTATTAACAGTTTGGCAGCCATTTTTTTAAAAATCGAACAAGTTTCCACAATTTTTTTAACTTTGATCTTATTTTCTCTTAAGCAAGACTTTTGCATACAATGCAAAAGTTTCTTTTCTATTTTTTTTCGTGGGCACAATGCTTTCATGTGATAACACAGCATCCCCCATGATTGTCACACGACTATTGCACCTTTATTAGTTGGAGTTTTTAAAAAGAATAGAATTGTCTTTTTGACAATATCTGGAAGTTTTGATTTGATTTTTTAACTACTTCCCTACTTTTCGTTTCACAAATGCAATGCCACATTCTGTTCTACGGTGAAAAAAGCACAGCAGAGTCTCCAATCTCTATAGTCTTTATGGAGGCCATAAGGTTACCCTAAAGGTTTAATGCTTAAAATGTGTTCTTTTTGGTTTTTGATAATTCAATTTTATTTTTAATAACAAAAGTACTCTACTTGACATTTAATTTAATTTTCTTTCTTCCAATTTAATTTAACGTACTTATAGTTTAAAACTGAAATCAAAACTTTCAAATAGTAAATTTCTTAGAAATTCTTTTAAAATCAACATTTTTTTAGATGAGTAATCAAAATAAGTAGAACAAAAACAAAACAAGAAAAAACTTAACTATTTATTTATTTAATCAGAATTTATTTAATAAAGATTTTAAAGATTTTAACAAAGGGAACATTTACATTTTATTTGAAGGTCAGTTCAAAAAAAGGAATGAGCACATGTGCTTTTGATATGCCATTTCTCATTTTTAACAGCAGAATTTGACCTTTGACCAAGGTGAAAGTGAATTATATTGATAAACAAATGTTATTGAGTTCAGGGTTCTACTTCTTTACCATTGTCAACAAATTTAGACAATATGTGCTGTTGTCAACATACCAGAAGTAAGGGTGACATTTTGTACACAAAAATGCGCAAAATGATAACATTGACAGATTTTAATTTCAAAGGAATTTAATTTCATAAAAATTGTTATAAACATATGAAATGCATAATGAAAAGTTGCTTGCCCACAGCACCCTATAGTTTTATTTCTTCTGAACATCTTTGTCAGCGATTACCTGACCGGCATCAAATGTTTGCGTAGCACTTGCTTAGATGCAAAACCCTTATAAATTTCGAAAATTACAATATTTTAATAAAATTCAGTTTTCCCTACTTTTACTTACAAGTCTTTTTCGACAGCTTTTTCATATTTTGAAACACCATCGTATGAAAATCAAACACAGCACAATTTAAAAACACAATTGAATTGATTAAAAACAACACTTATATATTAAATTTACGGCTAAGTGAAATTTTTATTAGTAGGTTTTTCAACCTCTTAATCATGGTGTGACTTATATCCTCGCGATAATCACAATATTATAAATGTGTAAGATCTATTTTTAAAAACGTATTTACAATAGACACTAGAAAAAATATGTTACCATGGCAACTGATAATTAACAAATTGTTAATTGAAAACTTATCTTTAAAAATCTATCCAAGTATAAGTATGTGTAAAGTGCTTAAAAAAAACTTGTATTTAAGTAAGAACATTATTAATATTATTATTAATGTATATTTCCTCTAGTAACTATTATATACAATGCATATATTATATACATTGTAATACTATATACTATATACTATATACCATATACATATTTATGGCATAGTTGAAGTGTGTATTGATCTTTGTTTACTGACTTGAGAGTCAGATCTGACTGATTTCAATGTGAGTACAATTTCAATAAACGTTTGCTTTCAGACTTAAAAACTTTTCCTAACTTTCAAACTTTTCACAAAAATAAATGTCAAAAACCCACAAAAGAACAGACTGACTGAAAAACTACTATAAACCCACACCTACCAGGCAAATAAAACACTGTTCAAAATTAATTTTGCTACAAAGTTGTATTATCCCCCTATTCCCAAGATTATCAAATATCAGCTAAAATAGTTCTAATCAATACTCTCACTGTGGAACTGCTTGTCTACACAATAATTTAATCACATTTAAAGCAAATAATACATAAAGACTTAAAATAAAAGCTTAACGATAAACTTGAAACATCAGCACCATCCATTTTCTAAGAAACTTTCACCATAGTTCTATCAATTCTTGCTTATCCATGTCCACAGGCTAATGCTAATGGCAGCATTTTTTTACCCATGAATCGTTTTATTTGTGTTCTTGCAAAAGTTGTGAAAAATATTTTTGGTCAGATTTCTAGACGGCAACAGGGTTAGAATTAGCAGGTTGTAATTTGTAATTTTCAAATCAAAATACCGTATTTGCGAATCATTCATGGTTTTTGAAACAAAATAACAATTAACGGTGGACCACGGTGCTTCCAGCTGTAAAGACATTTTTTCTATAGTGAGCAAATTTTTGTGACATAACTTTATATTTCTAATTCAAACCCTGAACGATAAAAAGTATAATAGTATATACTATTAAAAGAGATATATTGTTGAAGCTATTTTGATTAGTTATTTTAGATTCACATTGCATTTCCCCTTGGTGGCGATTCAATATGGGCGAGTTAATGTTACCATAGCCCTGGGTTTGGGGAGATGGCACACTGTGTGGGCCGTTGGATGTTGCAGGGAGTTGTCTGGTAGAGCAAGGATCCTAATTGGGTCTGCATGGCTAAAAATGATCATTAAACACTTTAGGACTCCCTATCTAAGCCATGGCTCCTCCTGGAAATAATAGGCAGGGTAATCCCTCGATATTTGTGACGCTAGCCATGTAAAATATGCACATCTCTCTATCTCTCTCTTTGTAACCTATATATAAAGGAATTCAGGCTTAGTACATTTCTAACATGTTCTAAAATTTGGTGTTTTTGTAATTTCAAGTATTGTTGTGCACCTGTGATTAAATTATTTAAAAAAAAAATTTATATGTAGGTGGGTTGGGCGAGCAATGTAAAGTTATTCATCTATCAGGGATAACCCACCTATCATAGTTACATTATGGAGCAGATTTACAGTGGCTTCATGACCTTAAGGTAAGGCCACCATCAAAAGTATATATGTTTTATTTGCGTGCTGAATTCATTGCAAAAACAAGTTGTTTGTCATCTGGAAAGTAAATCCGTTTTTCAGGACCACAAAACAACTTAGCAGCACTTAATCTTTTTTTCCGTTTTCGTCCAACTTACCAACTCAACTTTTTATAACGTGGTTATTTGAAAGTCTTATCCTTCCTACTTAGATTGTCCTTCCTATCAAAACATGATTGACAATTTTAACCCAACTGGTCAAAATTAAAATTGTTCTAAAAATAAAATTATGTAAAACATACTATATTTGTCCAGAATTCGCAGTTCTTGCTTCCCATCCTGGAGAAAGAGAGTCCTCTAAAGATTGTTTTCTTTGGTGCATGCCATTTTGAAACACTGCTGCATTTTGTCGTTGCATATTTTGATCCTGTGTTATTTGACTAATATTTGTTGGTACTGATTGAGATCTACCATGATGGATAGCTGTTGGTGGTGGTTGGAAAAAAGAAGCAGGTAGGTTTCTCATTCGGAAAGGTAAACTTGGTCTTGGTCCTCCTGCTCCATCTTTCATGGCAGCTGTACTGAACAAATGCTCTAAATCTTCCATGGAATCTTGTTTCATGTGAATAACACAATTTCCTTTAACTTGGGTATTCATTTTTATTTACGTAAATATCTAAATAAATATAATCATCAAAATTAAATTCAAATGCACAATCGAGTTAGACTGACTTTTAATCCTTTCCAATTCAATGCACCCTTAGTTCACGACCATCTTGTTCTGTATATTTTTATGCATAATGGAGATGACCTGTTCTTATAATATAATGGAGATAATGCAACCCGGGTGATCCGAATATTTCTCCGACAAAAAAAACCATGACACGAACGTTGTTACCGTTCCCCCCGCGCTTTGACGACTACTGTGACGAAAATAATTGACAATATAGTAATCATACAAGAAGAAAAGTAGATGATAAAGTAATTACGCAATATAAATCCTCGTGCCTTAAGAATAAACTTTTCATAGACCTTTTTAAATGCTTACATCTTCTATCCACAGTAAGTCCCCTGTTGGCTGTAGCAATTTTGCGTGGCATTCAAAAAACAAGTTTTAATCGATTGCGCGCTATTTTTGTCGCTGACTTGTCTATGAGATACCAGGTAAAATTTATATCTATCGATGCACATTTTGTTGAGTATTAAAAGTATATGGAAATTTAAAAGCACGCTTAACTCTCATTTTCTGGATGAAAAATATGTTTTACGCATCAATGCTTATTTTTTGAATTTAATGTTCCTCTGAACAATCAAGTAGGCCAACGACTTCAGACTCACCAAGAAATAGATAACTTAATGTTATGCCTAGCATATGCTCATTGTTAAATAAAAAAAAACCCTACGAACTAAGCTTTTTTTTCAACCGGCGAATTTTTAAACATGGTGAATGTAGCACTCGTCAAGGCAGCGGAGCTTAACCGAATCGCCGAATATTGTCGGCACAGTTTCTAATAATCTACTTCTCGCATTATTTCCGATGATGATTACTTAAAACGCTACACATTTCGAGGTTGCCCATTCTCTTTTTGCAACTTTCTCGAATATTTAGATTTTTGCTCAACGGCCTTATTTCTTCTTCATTCGATTTGAGAACGCTTTTGTTTAAGTTGTCCAATGAACGAGAACTTAAATTTGTTACAGGGCTCAACATGTTAAAATGCCCGCGATTTTCGAAAAGTGTCAGTCTGAGCAAAACATTTTGCTAACTGGTAAGAAACACAAAATTTAATGTTACCATGAGATTCTACTTATATACATTCATGTACAACAACAAAAAAGCTAAATAATATATGTTGTATAAAGATGTGTAAATGAAGAAATAGACAAATGCATAGTTATAAAATCAAAACAGTCATCAATAAAGGCACGCGTGATAAAAGCTGTCAAAGTATCAGAATTGTTGTGAATTGTCAAATCGTGTGCGCAGAATTACAAAAAATGTTTTTAACACTGTCCTGTTTTCTTTTCCTTCCGTCCAGTTAATTAAATTTTTTTTTGATCAAAACAAGAAACGACAGCGCAAAACTCCCGGAAAAATCAGCTTCGTTACAAAGAGATTATTGAACCATAAAAAACAGCGAAATAGAGAATGTCACGTTTCAAGTTGGATAAACTCTAGGTGTTAAACTTAACGCAACAGTTTAAATTGACTCTCACTTAGGAGGATAGCTCTCACAAAACTAGTGAAAAAAACAACAGCACAACCTCGTCCTCAGGGCTCTTTTTCTCTTTCTGACAATCTCGGACGGCGAGGAGAAAAAGAGCCCTGGGGACGAGGTTGACAACAGCAGTAACACCAAAAAAACATTGACACAATATTCCGATATAAATACCTGATATAGAAATCGAGAAATATAATTGGTTAAAAATGACGTAATTAAGAACCAATCGGACGCTTTATTGATCTATCATCAAAGGTAATTTTCAACATAATTACCATTTAATTATCGACGTCACACTAGTTCAGCCTACCGCCGTTTTTAAAAACGATTATACCGTACACGCCAAGAGAATATTTTTACATTTTTAATGAGCTGGAGTATGCCACTGTTTATTTTGTAAAAAGCAAGAAAATCAGTCATTAAAATACTCACGTCTAACAAAAAAAACAAAAGAAAGAAAAAGACAGCTCAAGAACCACTCAACATTCAAACGATATCATCGCCACGCACTGACGTCATCGCACTCACTCACTGTGACTAAAATTTAAACATATACTACTAATTCTATTATATACATTCGAAATACAACGGAGATCCGGAAACAATACCAGTACAATACAATATCACTTGTTGGTGTCCGATACCACTTTCGATGACGTCATTAATGTATAGGTTTGTAAGTGTGCCCACTGGGACTATACTAAAACAAAACAAAAAAATCACATATGCAGCATGATGTTATTTCAGACAATTACATATAAGAAATAAAAACGTGATCAGGCGGTAGTAATTTGTTTTATTTACACAACAGTTAAAACCGCATAGATACGAGTTTAAAAACATTTAACAATAAAATTTAGCTGACCATTCAATTTGCAATGTCAGAAAAGAAATGTAGAATTTTTTTTACGTTAAGATTTTCCTCTTCTATTCTTTAACAAACTCCGGGTTGGTCATAAGAGGAAAAACCCTTGCAAGGCTATACAAGTGATAGATATGGATATATAGTTTAAATTCAGAATCATCGTCCACACCAATCAACTTTATAATGACTTATCATTCAAAAGTCATGTCAATAAACTTAATATAGCAACCATCCTTGTTCAGCTTTACGAGAGAAAGTATCAGCATTTTCACGGGCAATTAAGCCAGCTTTGATGAAAAAATCAAGCATGAAAAATCTGGTTTTAAGTTGACATTTCCTTATAACACATCAACCCACACGACGCGTTTTGTTTTTTGCTTCCTTTCATCTAGCCTAGTTAACTAAGCTTTCTTCCTCGAGTTGATAAAATGAGTTTCTCTCAAACTAAAGCTTAGACGCAAACGAATGACTCAGCGGAAACCCCGAGTTTAAATTGGACAATGTGACTAATCGCTTCGGAGGCCATTTTGATTTATCTGTGAGTTGTTTACCAGGCTTGGCCACATCTTACTGTGGTAAAAACTTTATAGTTTACTAATGTTTGTTAGGGTGAGTGAAACCACTCGCTGGAATATTCGGATGAAAAGGGCTTTCCCCGACATGGACCACGTGAGCAAAAAACAATAGAATTAGCCAATCAAAAAGCGCGGCCAGATTTTGGCCGCAGAAAAATCGTTTGAGACCCAGCGTAATTTTTCCCACCTTAACTACTCCGATTTCCCGGTGGTAAGAAAAATTACGCTGGGTCTCCTGGCTACCTTTCATCAGAAAACACGTTTAACGCCTTAAGGAAGTTAAGGGACACACATTAAGAGATACATGACTCAAATTTAGGAGAAATGTAGGAGGTGTTTTCTATAATAATAATAAACAGATGTTCTAAAGAAGTTGATGTTTTAAAAATCCTCTCTTTTTCAGGTATGTCAAAGACATTACGGTTTCAACAACTTAATGAAACATACCAATTTAGATTTTATAGTTGTAATATTGATAAGCTGCGCTGAAATTACGAAAGAGGCACAAAGATTGTAGCAACGTTTCACAAATTTGACTTAAAATTGAAAGATAAAAGCCACAAAGTGGGCAAAAAAGACCTCCCCAGAATGTCATAACAGGGCTAATCTTAAATGCTTGTAAAATCTCAATAATCCAATAAAAAATTTATATAAAACCAGTGTCTTAAAAACAACCTACAAATAAAGGAAAAATCGCTATGTTATTTTCTGTCTTCTTTAACATGAAGCAGGCAAATATCAATTTCAGGATATGTGAAACTACCACGACATCAAGAGTGAAAGTTTCCCCCCTTCCTCTCAACCAGAAACTTTAACAAAACTTTAATTTAAATGACTTGGCTTATCGCAAAGAGAATAAAATAAAGTTAAATGAAAGAGTAACAAAAGAACTTCCCGTTTTTCCTTTTTCCAAACAAAACAAAAAATTAGTATTAGACTACCTAAAACTATAATAATAATAATAAAAAAAATCGTCATCCCTTACAGGAAGGAAAAATGTTTTGTAACCGATGCCCGCCTGTTTTTATTTAATTTCTAAGCACTACTGAGATTGTAGTATGATGCAGTGATTATCCATTACTCTGAATAGATGTCTAATCAGCCGGACACACCCATTCTACTCATAAAAACACGTACACATAATTTTTTTTCAACATTTTTGTCCCCTCCCTAGTAAGCCTAAATTACGTTTTAATCCGGTTTTTCTACGGATTGAATGCGATAAAATATTATCAGATTTGCGCATACACGTCATCTACTATTTTTAGCAAATTGATTCTCAAGAGATTGCTAAAACGTGTGACGAAAAAATTAACACGCATTCAGTTTAATATCTGCTAAATCGTTTTTATTTTTATTTCGGTTTAAAGTGCTGAGTCATAAAACGGAACAAAGAACAAATAAAAAAAAAAATAGAAAATAAAGGTCATGCGTCAAATTTACATATCATTGATTTACTTGTCCAGTAAGCAGGAAATAAAACCCTATAGTGGAAATAAATGAGTGGGTTCGAAGAGTTTGTGCTTAATAGTGTAATCTAGCCCTTATGTCATAGATAAGATTTTATCAGAGTAATCGAAGCGCTTAAAGAATAGATATCAATTATCTGTACAACCTAGATTTTTAAAAATTTCAAGCTGTTTTTGCCATTTTTGAGGTGTTTCGCAAGGTACATCAAGGTTCCCGAGAAGACAAGCAAAATAACTAGTTATGCAAAAAGTTAAGGTAAAAAACATTTCTACAGGACATTTACGTTAAGTATTTCAAAAAGTGCAAGGACAACATGTTTCTACGAGAGAATTGAACCTTCCTCAATATGTCAACAAAAAACCCTTACAAATTTCTGCAGTCTTAGAAAACACAATCAACAAATTACTTCCTATGGTACAAATGATCAAAACCATAGCAACCAATTAAAAAATTCTTTTATCTCTTAAGTGTCCTCGCGTTTGAGGATTCTGAGAGCCTGATTGAAGATTTTTTAAATGACAATTAAAACTCACCACTAAGTGTACTTCAAACAACGAGTTCAATCCACCGCTAGTCACTTGTGGTGCTGGAACAAGGTTTTGTTGTTGGTCCACACCGACATATTGACCAGTCATGTCGTGTTGAAAGGTGACGTAATGACTCATTGTTTCGTGTAATTTAAACGTGCTTGCTCGATCACCCACACCCTACATAAAACGAACCAAGACCGGAGTTGTTAGAAGGGTCGAATACTTAAGGCAAATAAATTGCAAGCATTACTGACCTTGCATTAGAAGGTACAAGAGTAAAAAAGATTTTTAAAGACAATTTTAATGGATGGAAGGGAATATCAGCAATGGGAATAAAAGGTGTTTTGATGGCAATGGAAACGCCCAGTCTTTCTAAAGAATTCAACGACAAAGGGAATGTTGACATACCGTTGCAGTAGTGCGACCACCTGCGTTCGCCAGATGATATTGTGGAAATGCGCCGTTACG